>JAOWAR010007474.1:0-13993 GCA_028571005.1 Clathrina lutea
CGATTAGCAAGCAGCTGCTGTACATCCTCAGCCCTGGCTGAGCATGTACAGCAGCACGCTATCTGTCATAAAATGGACTGGAGCCACCTCAAGGTGGTCTATCAAGCAGGAAGGGAGAAGAAGCAAAGGAGCCTTGATTGCCATTGCCTCCTTTATGTGTAGGCGTAACTGAGTCGTCACGTTCTTTGGCGAGGATTCTGAAACTGATCATAGGTGTCATTCAGGGTGGGCTTCCTTGTAATATGTCCCAAAAGCTGAGGGTGGTGTTCGGCTCTTTGCAGCAGCCAGATGCTCCCTCATTCGGTCATGTAGTCGCCTTGTTGTTGTCATTCCGATGTACTCCTCTTCGCATAATCCGCATTTACCGACGTGCACGACGAATGATCGGTGGCAAATGTTTGGCTCATGCAGGGCATCCTTTACTGGAGCACGGTGTCTTCTCACGGGCAGGTCTCAAAGCTGTCAACTCTCTGATGGTTTTTCCACGTGCGTTAACCAAGCGGATTGGCACATCGTACTTGCTGAGCAAGCCTTTAATGTTGTAGTTGAGCTGGCTCGAGATAAATGGGGCCCTGAAGGCACGGTGAACTGCATTTCTGGGGGCATGTCCTTCCTCTGCTTCTTTTAGGCTCGCATATGTTGTTTGCTCGCCGGCTGAGCCAGTGTCATGGGTATCGATTCCTGCGCAGTTCGGTCTGGTCAATGCCCTTAACTCTGTGCTCCTCCGTTGAAGAGCGGATGGCTCGTTGTAGCTCATTTGCCACCATAGCCTTCTTGCTTTGAGGTGGTTGGCCAGTGGGATTGGTAGTGTAGGGTGATGCCCTTGTTGGCTGCTTTGGTGTAGAGCTGTCGTTCAATGCTGCTATCCTCATTGATCCTGATCTTTATGTCCAAGATAGGTAGGAAAGCCTCATCAGCGATTTCGAACTCAAACTGAATAGTTAGGTGTTTACTGTTGAGCACTGCAAGCATCCGACAAGCTTCTTCAGTATGGTTGACTACCGTACGTGTCAATGTCATCAACATAGCGCACGAAAAGGACAGACATTGGCTTGAAATCATAGATGTAGGCCCTTTCAAATCTGTCCATGCACAAAATTGTTATTGTACCGCTTAGGCTGCTGCTCATGGCTGGACCACAATTTTGCTTGTACAGGCCGTAGTCTTCGTAGGTAAAAACATTGTTGTCAAGGAGAGCGTGAACGAGTTCCTATACGTGGTGCGTTTTCGGACCAAAAAGGTAAAGGCGGTATTTTCCTGCATATTCCAAGGCAGTGCACACCTATGCTTTGTCAACCCCACATCTACATTTATCACCATCTTTTGTTTTTCTCACCTAGTTGCTCAACTCACACTCACACTTAACTCTCTCCTTCAACACCTCTATGATATTCACACATTTTAGTCCCACATTCAAGCCAACAAAATGATAGCCCCTAAGCACTTGATTTCATATACACCAGCTTGTCCTGTTAACTAGATCGTTTTGCCTAGACTGAAGATGGTGAAGTGCACCGAAACGTCTTTCCTTACCAAACTTTTCCTCGCTCTACGTGTCAGTTACCACCATTGTTTCTCGGTTGATTAAAACTTCGAAATGATAGTGAGATATACAAGATCAACCCTTCTCCTTCTGTAAATTTATTTCCTCCGGAACACCGAATGAAATTCGAGATCCGTGCATATGAGTGATCGGATGTCGAAGTTCACGCGCCGGGTTCACGAATTAACGAATGCGCCCACACTTACTGCACTACCCTCCGAACTTTCCCTTACTTGATCGTAGGCTCGTGAGGCACCCGCGGCCCACAGCGGAACCCCAACATGTCGATATACATATCCAGCAACCGCGCCACGTCGCGCGCTATAACCAATTGAGAGGATTAGTGAATCGTCATTGTGAACGAAACGAAATCGGGGCGCGCGGGCCGGGATCGAGGAATCGTTCATTAAGGACTCAATCGTTTCGTTTGGTCATTCCGGCCGATTAGGACTCAATCCAACGAAACGAAAACGCGACCAGCGCGCGCCCGTGTTGTGATCATCAGCGAGGTGCGAAATCGTTTCGTTTACGTTGGCGATTCACTAATCCCATCGCCAAAAAACCGCACGAAAAGAATGGGCCGACGAAATCAGTTCGTTTCATTTCGTTCACGTTGACCATTCACTACTAGCGGTTGGGTCAGGTTCGAGGCTACGAAGAAACTATGCCATGACTGGTATGAGCTCGATTTGAACGGAAAATAGAAAGTTTACCTATTCTTCGCGATAAATACATATGACACACAGCATCGGGACCCGACGTCGAACTGAACGTATTATTCAAACGTTAACCGAGAGTCTGGTGAAGAGGGTTGGTTCACAAGGCGACACCGCGCAGATGAGACAACGTCAAAGAAACGGAATGAGTCGATCGTTCGGATCCAGACCTGGGGTTTGGGATGGCACCTGCACGACCAGACTGGCACCAGAGCTCAAAGTTTCCTAATGTAGCAGCATTCCTCGGAATTGTTTTGCCTTAATGAAGTGTGCTAACTACAGATACGTTTGTATCTTAAACAGTGTTCAGCGAGCGCAGGCTGCGGGGAAATATCTTCTTGCGCTTTAATGTTTGTCATTTTGCTGTTTTCTCTAGCTCATTGGAGTTTGGCTTTTGAAAGTGTAACAAGAAACACCTCGGTAAGGCCTTGATCGATCACGGAGAATGGCTATTCAGGTTCCTCGTTCATGTTTAGCGCAAAATGGATGCAGCTACAAAGTGCCAGCAGCGCGTAATGCAGCTTTGCGCCGAGGTTCACCGTGCATGGTGGACCATGTGTGCGTTTGATTTGAGGCGCAATCGATTGCGCGCAGAGCGATGTGAAAATATTTGTAGCCCGAGCTCGCGGTTTTATTGTCAGATATGTCAGATAAGATATCCGTCAATCGATGACGGAATATGATTGTGGTCGAAGTATACGTAGTAGCTACGATCTTGTGGCGAGACTGAGCCAGCGCCCCTCGTAGGTAGCTAGTCGTTTCAACATGTACAACGGCGGCGTTTCCCTTCGTGTATGTATGTCAGGCATGCGCACGTCTGTGCAATTTTGATATCAAATTGTTGATTACTGCCGCGCGCGCGGCCTTGTGGCCCCGTACTTTATGGCCGTAGTCAATCTACGCACGGGCAGCAAAGCTTCGTTTACGATCCATAGCAGGCCAGGTGCTCTGTGGCAAGCTAGCTGCGCAAGTCCGAGTCAGCTCATTGACTGGCGCCGAAACCCCACATATCATGATCACATCGGCGCGGCGCAGCTGCGCCTCAAGTGAAGCGCATTTCGCATGAGTTTGCAAGCGTAGTCCGAGGACGTAGCTATGTCATTGAACGTAGATATGTCATTGGACGTAGCTATGTTATTGAAACAGTTGTGTGTTCGCCATCGGAATGATCGGTCGCCGCATGCCCTGAGCGCAAAGGCTCGCACCACAAAACTCCGCATTTCGGCTTATCGATATGGAGGTGCTGCATATGCATATACATGTCCTTTATAGGTTAGCTTAGCGCTAGGCCGACTATAGCTATTTGTAACCGTAATTAATCAGCTCAGCAGCTTCAGGATCAGTGCAGATCAGCGCAGCTCACGTACGTGCACGTAGTCTACGCGTGGCATATACACATGATGTATGAGCGGTGGTTTCCCATATAATTATAGACTCCACAGGTGCGTGAAATGACGCGCGTAGAGGGTGCGCGGCCGCGGCTCAGCAGCACAGCCTGACCCCGGAAGAAACGCTACTACCGGACATACCGTACATATCTACAGATCTTTCTCAGTCGATTCTCTTTGCTTCATACATATCTTTTCT
This sequence comes from Clathrina lutea, assembly GCA_028571005.1. Taxonomy (NCBI): domain Eukaryota; kingdom Metazoa; phylum Porifera; class Calcarea; order Clathrinida; family Clathrinidae; genus Clathrina; species Clathrina lutea. Next base: position 3,847 of record JAOWAR010007474.1, read on the forward strand.
CTTGTTCGCTTGTTGTTAGTCGATTCTCCTTGCTTCGGAAGAAACCCTGATTGGGCCCGTGAAAGGCTGCGACTTCGTTTCACGATTAACCAGCGTGTCAGGGCGGGCCGAGCAGTCAGCGAACATGTCGGACATGGCATCAGCATGGCCTCCACTCAGCACGGCGAGCAGCAGAAGACAGCGACCCGGTCGGTTTTCACAAGACAAAGGTCGAGAGAGCACAGCCAGTGAGCCGTCGACCCAGCCAGGTGAGCTGCCACACCAGCTTGCAGCTGATTGTTGTTATTAGTGGTGTTTTGGGGTACTTGTGTGCAGTGCCAAGTTTGCAGAGATTCGGAGCTCCCTTTCCTGAGTTTAGCCACGTTTGGTGACGGTGCTCAGTTCAGTCGGACTCTGAAAATCGCCACGCATGGAGAAGACTTCTGAGCAATCGGAGTTGAGTTAATCTACGATCAGTGCAAAGGTCACACAGGGAAACAGTCGATGACCATAGATAAGGTGGTGGAAAGTGCGCACCCAGACAAGCGAGGGCCTCGATTTGTCGATCGCGCGCCGTGCCATTCATTCATTGCGGTCCCGCGGTTGGCCCTAGTGTACCACAGTACAGGTCGAGGTCGCATCCGGAAATTCGAAGCTCGCTTGCATGCAGCAGAGTGGAGAGTGGTTCTTGCATCGTGCTGTCGCAGCCTTGGACTTGCTACGTAGATCTGCGTGCCCATGATCAACGAATGCAAATGGCGGATGGTACGCATGTACGCGTGCAGCAGTATAGTTGCATTCAAAGTTGGGCCGTCGGCACTAGGCAATGGTTTAGAAATTGAGTAGGAGCAAAACGTGTAGCATTCTCGTTCACGCGCACCGCTCCATAAGTTTTTGTCAACGCTACACGCCATGCACACTGCCCACGCCCGGCCGCGGCTGGTGATGAAGATGACGCCTTAGCCTTCGAAGTCGCGTTCAGGCAGATGAAAGTTGCGCCTGGACTCAAATGAAGCAGGAAGCCCACCTAGCAGGTTTTAGTTTTGGAGAATGCGGCCCAGCTTCACAAACACTCCACATGGGGCCAGTTTCACGAAATGTTATAACTTTGTCAAGCATGAACAACGTAACTCAATTTCAGACTATTTTCACTTGTGAGCCACCAGTGAAAATAGTCTGAAATTGAGTTACGCAGCCTACTAGGACGAGAATCGGCATCGAGCGCATCCATGAACAAAATAGCTCTTCAGCGACGTCGAACACTGAAGCATACATCCCATCCCAACCGGATAAAAATCGTACCTCAGAGTGGAGGCGGAAAAACCATGTTGGTTGGGCTGCCTGCTTGAGCTGTCGCCGCCTGAACCCGCTGGTCTGCCAGCTTTCGCCCCTGCTGCTGGGAGTGTGGTTCCAAGGCCGGCAGTGGTCCCGGTCGGGTCGCACGTGACCTGGACCAAGATCACATGCACTTGCGGTTGCTTCATCCAAAGTCGGTGAGCCTTCAGCCTCGACTCCTGATTATACATGTTATATACCCGATCTCACGTGCATTGTACTGTTGTCCTCTACGGCCAGCTCCGACTCGAAGCGAACTCAAACCGTGGACGACAAGAAAGCACATCTACATAGATGTACTTAAAGGGGAAGTGCACGCGATTTTTTTCTATTCCTAATTTTGTAGAGTTTTGCCCAAAACCTCTCGTGGAAAAAGTCCGAGGTCGAAATTCAATCGGGAAGTTCGCCAAACGGAGGGTTGAAAATGGCAGGAAATCTCGGGTGGCAAGCCGCGGCCCTATGACGTGTAAGGTGCCGGGCCGGACGAGCGGCTCAACTTAGCAACGGCAAGAATGCATCTGCCCCGCATACTTCGGGCTGTTGTTGTCGGAAGGCATTATCGACTACTCTTCCTTCTGTTTCTCGTTCTGGCTTTCCTGGCTAGATTTTGACCGCACAAAATGCCTAGCTGTTGTGCTCCAGGTTGTGGGAATGACAACAAGAAGCCTGAATGTGAGGGCTTGAGTTGGTTCCGTCTCCCTCTGGACGACAAGGCGTTGCTAAGTGCGTGGCTGGCCAAGATCAATCGAGTCGACTTCGTCGCAACGAAGTATTCGCGATTGTGCTCCGCGCACTTTACGGACGATTGCTTCCAGCGTGATTTGATGGCTGAGCTCCTTCCCGGCAGCGGGAAGAAGTATAGAGGCAAGCGACTGAGAAATTGCGCCGTACCAACGCTCTTTGCGCGTACTCCGGTGCCCGTTAATCGGCGAGTGGCGAAGTATGTACAAGACAAGGAGCACCGAGAGGTAAGGCCTTCGGACGAAATATCATCTTCTATAGCCAAGTTATCCTCCTCTTCCTTTTTTTTATTTTTTATTTTTTATTTTTTTTTATTTTTTAACACCTTCGAGGTCTCCGTCAGTTTGGTAGCATCTGCCCCCACCACCAAGACCACCCCCGACCACCAGCACTTGACTATTCTCGTGTTTGATCAGGCAGTTGGCATATTGTAGCGCAGGAACGTTCAACCTTCAGCTTCTCTCGACGTGTTGTCATCCACTACATCATAGAGAATTTTGGTCCATGGCCATTCATGACAGTGATGGAGTCAGTCAGTCTGGTATACGGTCAAACTCAGGCTGTACTAGGTCACAAGCAGATACCCTTTTTTGTTGTTGTTGTTGTTGTTGTTGTTGCTGCTGCTGCTGCTGCTGCTCAACATTTTGTTTTGGTTTTCTTACCTTCAGGCCCTGTCTGCTGCTGTTCAAGAGTTTTCCCCTGCTTCAGAAAGCAGTGTGTGCCACAGTGAAGGACAAGACCGAGAAGAAGCAGAGAGCATGGATGCTCCTGATGCCCCACACTGCTCACATTGCCATGCCCCATTTGCATGCCCGACCATGGTAGACAAAGGAAGTCAGACTTTCACCCAGGCCATTCGACGCCAGGAGTCATCACCTGAAGACAGTGGCGTAATTCCACCACCGCCCCGACCCCCAAGAACATCAACACCAGTGCCGGATCTGCTGCTGTCTGAGTCCAGCTTTGATATCTCCATGGACTCGACAGACTACCAGCCCTCCTCAATTGTGGACACGTCATATGCTGCCTCAGAAGCAGTAGCAGAAGAAGAAGAAGAAGAAGAAGAAGAAGAAGAAGAAGAAGAAGAAGAAGAACAGGACATCTTGGAGGAAGAGTACTTGGACCCTGAAGCAGCCGATGCAAATCCTGTCAACCAGCCAAAGTACATCGTTTTTGACGAGAACCTCAGCATGCTCTTTAATCGATGCCGTCAATGTGGCCAGTTGGTTACGGAGAGGAAGAAAATCAGCAAGGGGTCACTTCTCACTGTGACCACGACATGCATGGCTGGTCATGAGCTTTGCTGGTCGTCACAGCCGACTGCTGGACAGGGCTTCAACACGGCCGGCTTTGGCACATGGTTAATTGCAGCAGCCATACTGCTCAGTGGTGGCCTGTACAGCACTTTCTCGACCTTTGCATCCCTTCTCAACCTCCGGTTTCTTGGAAAACGCAGTTTCTTTTATACGCAGAAGCAGATCCTGTGTCCAGTCATTCATCAAGCCTGGATGCAGCACCTGACTACCTTGAAGGTCTTTCTGAAAGATGAGCCACTGCAACTGTCGGGTGACGCCCGCTGTGACAGCCCTGGTTACTCAGCCAAGTATGGTAAGTGGATTTTCTTCTCATGTTCAGACGGCCTTAATTGCTGTGGCGATTTCGTATCATGCCTGTTTTCAGGAGCACCTCACCGAGGTGTTTTCGAAGTACACTCCAATTAGAAAAGTTAGAGGTGTTTTCCTGATGTGGAGGAACAATAGAAAAGTCGCTGAAAATGAGAGTAGTAAGCAGAGAAAAGGTGTTTTCCTCACCTAGCTGCCGGTTGCCTAAATAAAATGGAATGGAATAGGCGTTTCCTCCACCTGGGTACCAGTTAGGAAAAGAAAACACCTTTTGTGTACACTGTGTCTTTGTGAAGTGCTCTTCTGTCAAAGCCTTTCTTCATCTCATTAGATAGTACAAACTGGAGGATGGAGTTTGTATGGCTCTGCCTGAAATAGAGATGTGTCTGGTTTTCTAACAGGAACGTACAGCACCATGGACCTGAAGACAGGCTTGATTGTGGACATGGAGCTGGTCCACGTCAGGCAAGTGGCCAACAGTGCAGCAATGGAGAAGGAAGGTTTGCGGCGCATTCTGCAACGCCTGTCTGACGATGGCTTGAAAGTCAAATTGCTGGCTACGGACAGGAGCACCCAAATCACGGCCATGATGTCCAAACCTCCATACCAGACTATCATGCATGAGTTTGACGTGTGGCACTTTGGCAAGAGTGTGCGCAAGAAGTTGCACAAGAAGTGCAAGAAACGAAGTTTCGACCAGCTTCGAGCCTGGATACCATCTATAATTAATCATCTCTGGTGGAGTGCAGGGACGTGTAACGGTGATGTCACCGTTCTCAAAGAGAAGTGGCTGTCACTGATCCATCATATCACGAACAAACACCCATGGTCAGGTAGGCCATGCTAAGTGATACAGTATAGAAATGCTAATCCGGCGAAACTTTCTAAGTTATTTTTATCTTCTATTCTTTGCCAGCAGTAACTTGTTTCCAACTGTATATGACTGGTATCTTTCTGTGAAAAAGAAACTGAATCTGGCCAAGTTCATGTGGACGCTCACTAATCTGGAACGCACTATTGTTTCTTCCCATTACCATACCAACCATTCTCAACCACTAGTCATAATATACCAATGTTTTTTTTCTAAATTCACACTATTTTTTCTGCCGTTTAGGGACAACAAATAGAAAGAAGTGTGCTCACGCTGACATCGAAGATAGCGCACATGCCCGTTGGCTGACTCCGGGCTAAGAACAGCACAAGGTCTTGGTAGCCATAGTGGAAGAAAGCCAGATCATGATAGACATGGAGAAGATCAGCCGCTATTGTCACACAGGGCAGCTTGACAATTTCTATTCGGTCATCTAGAAGTGGTGTCCGAAGCGCATTCATTTCTGTAATGAAGGTATGAGGGCTCGCACAGAGCTTGCTTCCCTGTCACACAACAACAACGTCTACCGTGCACAAGCAAAAACGTTGGATGGAACGCCTTGCTACAAGCTATTGTTTCCCAAGGCAAAGGGTGATTGGATGGTGAAGAAAATCTACGCCGAGAAATCCAACGACTTCCTAGTTGACATTATGCACGCTGTGCATGACACGAAGATGAGTCCGCTGGCTTGGCAGCAGCCAGATTGCATCGACGATTACGGTGTCCCAGAAGACATTCCCAAGAACATTGCGACTAAACCAGCACCAGCCAAAAAAGACTAAGTAGAGGATCATCAATCCAGACTGATCTAACAGTCAGACAGGGAACAGCGAAAACCATAGCAGGCAAAGTAGGCAATCAGTGATGAGTAAAATGAAACAGACACCAGCATCATCATACAACATGGGTGTGTTGAAACTTGTAAATATTGTATAATCACTGCACAGTTCACAAGACAGTATAAAAACCAAAAAATTCTTGCACTCACACCAACTGTGCTAGCACCCTCACCGCATCCACACATTTGGTTACACCTTGCTTTCACACACTCTTGATCTTGTTCTCTGTATATATTGCGGCCCCTTGCGTTTGCTTCGATTGTTCCCTGTATGTCTCTGAAGAAAAGGGAAAGAAAACTAGTTCAGACATGAAATCGAAGTCGTCTATGTGTGCTTTGCTTGGAGTATTAGCTTTCCTGCCTCAACATTCCTTGTTTTTTAAAAAAATAAATCAATAAATAAAAAAGGGAAAATCAGGCTGGCCAAAAGGGCTCTTGGTCTTCTGGTTGTGCTTTCTCAAATCCCCGGTAATTGGCTGGATTGTCTTCTGGGAAGGCATCCCGGATTCGACCCACCGTACATGCCGGAATGACATGCCGATTTCCTCTGCCCAGGTGGCCATGAATCCACCAGGTGTAGTGCCGATACGCCACGAGTTGGAGCCATCTGTGACGTGCAAACAACAGCAGAAAAATGTTCATGACAATGCACAAGAGAAGGATAGACATGCGTGAAAAAGACCTAATGTGTGCGTGCGTGCGTTCCAGAGAGAGAGGGGGGCGAGAGAGAGAGAGAGAGAAAGAGAGAGAGAGAGAGAGAAAGAGAGAGAGGGAGGGAGAGGGAGAGAGATATTGGGGAGGAAGGTGAGATAAATACAGATGTTTAGTGCAAAGCAGCTGGAACTCACTGTCTGAAAGCTCCCATTGTGTTTTCGAGACACTCGCCCGCACCTGACGACGGCACAAAATCAAGAAAAAATAGTAAGAAGCATTTTGCCTCCTATAATTAAGGTGATTCAAGGTTCACAAGTTACTTCACTCTGTAATCCCTTCCCTGGGACAGGGAAGGAACAGCCAACGACTTACCGGCCAAAGTGGCTGTGTGATATTTGATCCCCACGGAAAGGAACGGCGATGTTTTGGTTCAAAGTAAATACATTAAGATTTGACAACAAACGAAGATCAAGTCCACACAAACAGAGAGTATTCCCTTCCAAGAAAGTGAAGGTGCAAGGGGAGGCGACAATAATTCAAAGAAATGACGGAGAAGAGAAAGAGGAAAAAGCCGTGGCAGGCTCAAACCCACGATGCCATTGCCCAGCACAGCCAAAATATTTCACTCTCGGCCAATTCACAAGGAACTGGCTCCGTGGCATTTGGGCAAGATGTCACAGTACATGCAACATGAAGAAGAATGCACAGGTCTTCACGCTACGAACTGAACGACATTAAATCCAACCAGTGCAAGACAGAGGCAAGCACAAACATTGACTTGCAAGGAGACAAACGAGGGTGGTGAGCACGCATTGCATAATGTGAAAAATGTGGACATTTTTTTTTTATATATCGATGGCCTTAGCAACCTGTCATTTCCTGGTTGCATGTCAAGGTTAGTTTGAGGATGGTTTCAGACCAACCAGCAAAAAGCTACAAAGGATAGGTTGTCTTACTTAACATCATCGCATAGACTGACCTCCTCGATGTGCTATCAGGTAGCCATTGAACATCTTCTTCTTCTTCCGATGAAGAAGGCAAGGGAAGCGATACAGGAGAAGGACAGTAAGGACGTAGCCTCCAAAGATGGCTCCGACAATTGCTCCAGCGGTGCTGCTCATGGCTAGATGAAAATATTGTCGCCAGTAACACCAATAACCTTCGAGTCTTAGTTTGCAACGGCTGAGAGAAAGAGAGATAGGCGGGGAGGGGAAGGGAGGGGGACAGAGAGATGAACAAAATAACATCCTGGTGTAGAGCCATGGGTCTTTAAACCAGGGGCATCAGTATGCAATACGCACGCTCAGCTGTGTCGTATGAAAGTTCTCCACAGCACCTCTTTCCCACCGATCAACTGATTTCAGCAGTTGATATGGGGCTTTTTTTTCCGTTTAGCTACAAACTGTTCACCCCTGGTGCAACATGGGATATTGCATTGGAAGAAATGGCGGGACATATTGCTTCTTGGAACTAAAGATGGCATTGTGTATTGAAAAGAAGTGCTTTCCACCAAAACTCGGTCTTCCATACAATTCAGTCGTCATCAAAAAAAAATCTGCTAATAAGTGTCTTTAAGCTGCTGAGATTTTCATGAATCGATGTTCAGTTTTGGTTACTTATCGAATCATTTTCTGTGTTCGTTGCTGGGACCAATTATCTTTACGCACCTTTTGTAATGAAACTCAATAATGGGGCTGCCCTGGCCCGCACACGTGCTTATCCTCAGTGTTTTGCTTAAGGATATGCAGCATGGTGTAGACAGTTACTCTTTCTTCCTCTTTCTTGCTCTCTCTCTCTCTCTCGCTCTCTCTGCCATGCACACTGTATTCATTGAATATCACAAAGTTTTGATACCGGCACTATCATGTTCTCATGTAATTGAAAATATCTAGCCATAGTCACCAATCAGTCAAGACATTGTCGGGTGAATGGGATTGACACAAAATTTCTAACCAATAAGGTCAGTGAAAACGGATAACAATCGCAGGCTGAGTGTTTAATGACGTGGGACCATAGATGTTGCAAATCAGTTGCAATACATGTATTTACAAGCCGAATATGAATGGTGGGTGTTATACTAAACAAGTTGTGCTCTTGGTACTGTGTTGATCTACTCAGTTCTTGCGCAAGATCTTGCTTATGGTGAGCATGCGCACGGTACCCAGACTGGGTGCAAGGCTATGTGTAGATCAGTCGGTGACCGAGCAAGAGAAGAGAGCCCTGGATGTAGGATGTATCAAATAGCATTCGGCCTGATACAAAACAGCAGGTGTTGCGCACCTGAGGCTACGACAGAAAAATAGTTTCTAAAGAGGAAGGAGTCTCGACAAGGCTTATCATGAACATCGTAATCGAACATGAGGAAAAAAAGTATATCCGTTTCTCTCACAGGAGATGTTGGGGAAAACTAGCTGTGATACTGGTCTTCAGGCTGATACAAAACAGCGTGTGGTGGGTTCAAGTGGCGATGACGGTTAAGTAGATTTTAAAGACGGAGAGTTCGTGATCGAACATTGAGGTACAACTGCTCGATCCACATCAACTCATCTCATAAAAGACGCTGGAAGCTGGAACCTCACAGAACAAGCTGCCAAACATTTGCACGACATGAGACCGTCTAGTCTTGCACTCACAGGGAACCTAGTCACAAGCAGAACAGTCCGAGCCACGATAAATTACCAGCAAGCATGGGAAGAAGGATGGACGTGTCCCGACAAAACCCGCTCGCTTTTTCTCTCTCTCTCTTGCTTGTCAAACGACCATGAAGTCCGAGCGTGCGACACGGCAACTCGCCTGTCTGTCTTACAGCGATGGGGAGAAGATGAGGCCTCCTGTTACCTGGAGCTCACTTACAAAGCACAAATGGACGCACCTTGAACAGAGAGCAATGCCAAAGCTTTAGCGTATACGTAAGTGCGTAAGTGCAAGACTTTGTCCTTTGTCTATACGGCAGCTAGTCCAACTGCCTCATTTCACTATGCAGTTGCCGTACAGGCTCGGCTGGCCGTGGCCGTGTCGAGGATCATCACCTCGTGGGCGCGAACGCAAGGTCGTAGCATGCATGCAGCGGTTTGAATCGCTCGGCCAAGGCGGCGCCAATCTATTTTTAGCTTCCAGCTCATATGCATTGTATTGTAATCAGAATTTGTTTGAAGAGGATTACCCTATAGCTCAGAGCTAATCAAAGGGCTCTCCTATGGATACAGAACGAACAAGGAAAGCAAGAACGAAACAACTGAAAGAGAGAAGATGAAGCACTTACAGGCCAAAGCTAAACTTGTCTGCAACAAACAGCTGGCGGAGGCCAGACACAAACTGAGGGGAGCACGAAGAGAACAGACAGAGGGCTAGGGAGAAGAAGCCGATTAAGGAAGAGATCTATCATGAGCTAGCATATCAATTAAACCATGAATCCTCAGCTGTCAAGGTTTTTGTCGAAGTTACCATCGAGGAAATGATGCTGAGTGCTTGGAAACGTGAAGAAGCTGTTTTTTTTTTTTTTTTTTGTGTGTGTGTGTGTGTGTGTGTGTGTGTGTGTGTGTGTGTGTGTGTGTGTGAAACTTGTCTACAAACGCACAGCACGATATCCCCGCACCTCGCCATACCTGGCTTTTCTGCTGTTATCATTGTTCTTACCCAGTAGCAAAGCTAATCAGGCATGGGCTTCCCTATCTACACAAATTTAGTTCAGTTACTGAAAAGATGACGTGCTATACATTAAAGCCACAAACTAAATTGTTCAGCTGCAAAACACACTGTCGAATAGCAGACAAAAAATACTGCGGGAGGCAACTAATGATGTTTGTATGTCCATTCAGCCAGGAAAAAAACAAATTACGAAAAAATTTAATGCTGCTTTCTTTGATTCTCCCTTTTCTCCGCATTATTTTCGTAAATTAACTGTGGTCGCCAGGAATTTCATACTGAGTCGGTAAATTCGGGGAAAGAAGAAAATAGGCAAGACAGAGAAAGGTTTCGATCGAATAGCCAAGGGCCGGCGGCCATTTTTAGACAATAGAAATATTGAGAACTAGCGGAGTACCCGTCCTTCGGACGGATTAGGCTTTGCATGCAACATGTGCAAGGTTTTCCTACCCGTCCTGCGGA
>JAOWAR010007585.1:0-13990 GCA_028571005.1 Clathrina lutea
TCTCTCTCTCTCTCTCTCTCTCTCTCTCTCTCTCTCTCTCTCTCTCTCTCTCTCTCTCTCTCTCGCTCTCCTCTCTCCTCTTCTTCCCGCTGTCTTTCTCCCGTCCACACGCTGCGATTGCTCATAATCTCTCTTCTCCTTGATCACGAAAATGATAACACCATGAATCTTGATGAGCTAAAACAAGCCACTGCAGAACAAAAAAGCAGTAAAGACATCATCGCTCCCTGCAAGTATAAACTCACCTGGTGTGAGTTGACTTTACTAAAAACATTCCAAAAGCGAAGAGTCTCGTCACCAGCACCAGTCACAATCGATTCACCATCTGGGGACATAGCCTGATTAAGGGGGAAAAACAGTGAAGGATGACAGCTGAAACAAGAAACCACTGGAGAGAGAGAGAGAGAGAGAGAGAGAGAGAGAGAAAGAGAGAGAGAGAGATCACTGATAATGGTGGAAACCAGCGAGGTAGTTTCAATGAATCTGTCAGTAAGATCAGGAATCTCTCTCTCTCTCTCTCTCTCTCTCTCTCTCTCTCTCTCTCTCTCCCCTTCTTACCCTCCCAGGCCTTCTCTCTATCAATGTTGTAGTACTAACTACAGGGGATGCTAGTATAAGAGGAAAAAAAAGAGAGAAAAGGACACAACAACAAGAACAAAAAACAGTGACCGTTGAAGAAGCTGCATGAGACTCGAACAAGCAGACAAGCCATGTCATTCGGATAGGGCTGGACTACTCCCCCCCCCCCCAAAAAAAAAAAGCGCCAGCTGTGCCTTGTGTCAATGCAACCATGGCTTCATGTAAGGCATCTTCTCACACGATAGAAAGAATTTTCATGGCATGAAGTGATCATAGCTCACTGACCAGGTAGAGGACACGGGTGGAGTGACCGTGCAGTCGCACCAGCTCTGTCATGGCTGGGTAACGCCAAATCACAATATGGTTCTGCGAATAGCCGTGCGTGCTGACCTAAACATGAGCAGAGAAGGAGCATTGCCAGTTTGCACTGTAACACTGTAACAACATGACGTTTAACAATACCACCAGAACTTCACAACTCAAAAGAACACAACTCAAAACTATAAGTTTACTCTTGAAATTCACTGTAAAAAAGGGGGAGATCCTGTAAAAAAAAAAGGGAGATCCTAAATATCAAAGCAGACTCGTACTCAAGGATGAGAACATCTGCCCAACATATGAAGGACATACCAACTTATGAGATGTCCTTGACCAGGCCAAATTGCAGACCTACAAGCAGGAAAGCAAAGCTCCTGATCAGTCAGGGGTCTGGGTCCAAGGCAACAGTGAAACCACTTAAATCAGGACTGTCTTGAGCCATTTGCCAAATCCGGCATGTGTTTAGCCAGAAGTGTAGAAGGATTGACAGGGTGGCAACAGCTCAATAACAAGAATGAGCAAACTTGTTGTTGTTGGGAATAAAAAAAATTAAAAAAAAAATAAATAAAAATAAAATGTTAACACAGGCTGCTGCAATATTTAACAGCCAAAGGACAGGGCTTGCGAAATGGCCACAGCCGTGGCCTCAGACCAAGGCATGGTTGACGTTTAAAGGCACATTGGTGACACTCGGCAACACCAACAGTTACAATTCCTTCAAGTGACACTGTTCTGTATCAACTAAACAAAATAGTTTGCCCACATGCTATCCCAGGGCTGGAAGCACCTCAACTCTGTTTTCAGCTATTTTAGTCGTCATGCTCAGCCAGCAACACAAAAACAAAACAACAACAACACAAAAAAAAGCAACAAAAAAGAACCGAGCAGCTGAAGAGAAAAACTAGCAGCATATCACACGTCCATGAAGGCAACTCAGTGAATTCACCGACCTGCGAGCCAGTGTTTATGGACTGCAGGTTTTGCGCTGTTAAAACATTCCAAAAGCGAATTGTCCGATCAGCTGTGCCACCGCCAGATGCCAAAAGGCCATGCTGCCCGTGGAGCAGAAAACGAAGGAAGAACATGCACTATCAGAACTCAAGAGACATTAAAACAAAGAAAGCGTATCGAAATACAACAGCAGAGGCTGAAAAAAGAATCTGAAAACTGTGAGTGACAAGGCCTATGAAGGTTGAATAGTAGCATACGGTTGTGATAGCTCGACAAGGAAGTTGCATATACGCTATTGGCCATACCATACCGAGAATGACGTGATGGCGTAGTGGACCGCAAAGGTTACACTTATCTGCTATGTGAATCAGTGTCTGGTTATGAGTTCGGTTTCATACAGAGTATTAGCAATAACTATTATCTTCCTTTAATAGTGGCTGTGTGTGTGCATGTGTGCATGCATGCGTATGTGTGTATGTACCTGATGTGGGGACCAGCTGATGGCTTTCACAGCTGCTACGTGGTCCGAATGGCGCTGAACAGGACGATCTGACGACAGTGACCAGATCATTAGCTGAAATGCGGGAAGAAGAAAGAAAGAAGTAAGCAAGCATCCTGCTGTCTTGCAGGAGAGAGGGAAAGGGTGAGAGGGAGAGAGAGAGAGAGAGAGGGAGAGAGAGAGAGAGAGAGAGAGAGAGAGAGAGACTCTCGCACACAGGGGAAGAGAAAGAGAGGGATAAAGCAGTGTAGCTACGATTAGCAATCTCTCAGATTAGCTCTGGATGGTTTTTGGCAACCAGGTCAAAAACAATGTGTGCTCCCTAGTCCCTGTGGGGCTGACATGTAAGCTCATATTGGTCATCTGACTTGACCGGGCCAGGAGAGCCAAGCTAGCAAAGATCTGGGTGCAATAAAATCTCGGCAACATCACTGAAGATGGCAAGAGATCAAAGGGCCACAGGAGGAGAAAAGACAAAGTAAAATGGCTACCCATTGCCCAGCAACTACTCAAGGGATGTGAGGCCGCATGTGCCAAAGCAATTTGAGTATGCAGCATAAAACCACATACAAGAAAAATAAGTGTGTGTCCCCCAACACTTTAATACCTTATTGTCATTGCCTCCAGATGCCAGGTACTGGTGGTCAGGTGACCACTTGATCCCACACACTTCCTGCGTGTGGCTCTCCCAGTGACGCACAACACCCGGCGACCTGGACATTGCAGACAGCAGCCAGCAGAACAACTCAACAAGAAACTAGAATGGCCAACAAGTGATCAACTTCTACTACACAGAGGACACAACACTGCCTATACAATGAGAGAGGAAGACAGGGAAATACATGTAAATAAATAGACAGATAGATATGAACGAGGAAGATATGATAAAAGAGATGAAGCTTGTGCGAAGGTGGAAAAAAAACCGCCACTTCGTCCTAACAAGGATTCGAAGCTGGGACCCACAGCATGCACGGCTGATGCTCTACCAGCTGAGCTACTGGACTGGCTCCGACCCAAATCTTAACTAGAAGGGCCTTCAGGTAGATCGCAACATTTCCGCCATTTTGATTCCTTATTCTACCACCCGCCACCTTAAATCTAAAGCGCGGGGAAGTTCATGCACGTAAGCATGCAAAGTCAGCATCGTGCAAACTTGGAAACACCTGTTGTCGTGAGTAGAAAGCAAAGGAGGTCTTCAAGCCGCAATGACAAGGATGTTTTGGTTCGAGTGAGCTCTACTGTGATGTTGGCTGGTCGTTGGCGCTCAGCCAAGGGACAAGCGTCGCCATGTAGCTGACCAAGCGTGAGCGGAGAAGTGCAAGCATGAGGATGACGGATCAGCAGCTGGGAAGAGGACGTGTGGCTATCTGTGGACGGGTCAATGGGCTGTGCACCTTCGCACAAGCGCGGTCGAAATGTCAGAATCCCTCTTGCGGGGAGCCACTCGTCCTTATCGACTGTGAAGATGAGACCCACTTTGGGCTGGCAAGCGTTCTTGCCACCCCATGCCGGCACTGCAACTTTGTCAACAAGGTCAACACGACACGCGTGTGGAGTCAGATGAACGACGTCGACATGGCCCTCTCCTGTTTTCCAGTAGCAGGAAGACTGCTTTGGCCCGGGTAAATCGACGCTATTCCTTGCATCGACCAAGCAGGCTTGGCTGATGATAGCAAGGAGTGGGTGAATGGCTTCGCGCACTCATTGGCTATCTTGAAGACTGCGTATCCCAATCGCAGCAGCTACTTGCTTCAAGCATTGTACGAGGCCGAGTTCAAGGAGTCGTTTGCTGCCCATGATGCTGTGAGTGATGCCATGGCCAATCCATGGCCAACAAGGCTGCCTCCAGTGGCCTCTGCTTGCAGCATCTTGCGACCGCTCACCGTCGGAGCAGTGAACATGGCATTAAACGCTTGTTCAAGCAAGTCGTCTCAACTGGACATCGATCGTTTCACTTCTTCGAAAAAGATCATTGCTGCTGTGAAAACTTACTTCTCTGCAGCTTAGTGTGTGTAAGATAATGTTCAGGTACACGAGGGTGTGTACCAGCAGGCAGACACAGATTATAGTACAGGGATATTGCATGTGCCTGTAGTGGATACATATTGGAAACAACCATGTACGTAACGCATGTGTACTTTCTTGTTTTGCATGGCAGCATCTACTAGTATGTCCAGTAACATTCGGAGGGGCTTGGCAAGCACACAGTGATATAAAATTGCATATGTGTGGTGGGTAAGCCTCTGAGTGGTTATCCTGGTCACATGGGCAAAGAGCCATAGAAAAGCAAGTGGGTAATCGGCGCTTTTTGGGCCGTTTTTGTGTCTTAGCTTTGAATCAGACCTGGATACACCCTCTGTTTTCTTTTTCTTTATCAAATGTACTTGGAGTGAGGCTGCTGGAAGCTAAAAAACAACAACAACAGCATATCAGAAAGTGGATTTTCCAGGATAGTAGCAAAATCTTAAAAAAAAAAGCGATAAAATTGTTGTACACATGTTGACCTCTCCCCAAACGGTAAGAACTTATTGCCAGAAAGAACAGCAGTTTCTTTGTATCCCTGTGCAAAGAATTTGAACAGGAATATCCCTGACACAGCCTTGAGGAGAAAGTATAAGCAGCAGAACAAAGCTTTAGGAAAAGAGTGTATGTTACCATGCCTTCCATTTCCCCATGTTCCACAAAAACAAGGCTGGTTACCAGTTCTTTTTATTGCAGAAATTTACGCTGTAGATGTATACCAACGTAAGTATAGAAAAATGAACACCAGAAGAGGGAAAGCTTTGTATGTAACTGTCGCCAACCACCTCGCTTCTGCTTCATCTACTGCCTTCAACTCAGAGAAGCTTGGCCTTTTTCCGCTTCCTCTATGGAACAAGCCACAGTTGACCTCCTTACTCCAAGGAGTCCAAGGGAAGGGGGATACTTAGATAGATCATTAAACAGTATGGAAAGGCATACATGCCATATCCAGCCCACGGGATCCATTCAGATCAAAAGGAAACCTTCTCCAAGTGATCTTACAAACTGGAGTGTCCTACCTTAAATCACGATGCCAAATGTTGTGGTCTCGGCTGCCGGATGTCAGTCCATCGCCGTTCCAAGCAAGTGCGCCTAGAACAAGACACCAGACAAATAATCTCAGTTCAGCTAGACAAGCTTTTCCTTAGCAACCAACGGATAAAGGGAAGAAAGGGGAGAAAAAAAACACTCTTCAAGAAGCAGATACAGCTGTGCACGTCCACAGAAGGAACCTTGTTGCATAAACACACAACATACACACAGTACGACAACAGCAGACAGTAAGATCAAGCAATGTGGACCCTATTATAACTAAGAGACAATCTCATCACTGTCGGTGTTGATGAAGATACAAGGTGACGGAGAGTGGCCCTTCAATTTACTCACCGACACGCTGAAGATGGCCGGTCAAAGTTCGAACGTTCTTCTTCTCCTCCGGGTCCCATATCTGCACAGCCCCACCCTGTGTGCCAATCGCCAACGTTTTGCCCTGTTCCAAACATACAGAACACAGAACAAATTTACACACAATATAAAACATTTCAATCATATTTTCAAACTCTTGAATGTCTCTCTTGATAAAATTTGTTTTTAAAAGACCATCTTTGAGCAACGTTTCGATGCTTCCCCAGTCCACCTACTTCGTAATTCTGTAAGCAGTCTTTGCCAAAAGTCCACTTCTAAACAGATTTGTCTTAACTTCTCAAACGAAATGTATCTCCTCTTGCTGGTGCCCGTAGACGGCCAACTTGCGTGGACAAAATAGCCTGATTTAGATGTACTGTCGTTGCTCAAGTTGAGGATGGTGTGACGATGGTGCAGCGGACAGAGAAAGTGACTATCCCGCCTGCTATGTGATTTAGTGCCTCAGGTTTGAGCCCCGGGTTTGAGTCCTGGGTTTGAGTCCCGGTCTCGGCACGGTTTGAGACCAATCATCATTTCTTTTCATAAAACAATTGATTCATCAGCACAGCCACTGCTCTTCACAACCGATCCAACATTAAGAGAACGAGTGAGAATCAACGCAAGAGAACGAGTGAGAATCAACACATCAGAAGACTCACCTGATCGCTCCATGCCACCGATGTAACATTATCCTGCTGGTTGTCAAGGTCACATAACTTTTCAACCTGCAAAGTTTTGGTTACAATTCTGTTTACCTTTCCCTAGACCTAAGCCTGGATGAGGTCATGCTCTGTAAATTTATTTATTCTTTTGCTATGGAAATATCCATAGATTTGCGTTGTGAGATGGAATGGTATAACCTCCCTTGCATGCGAAGGACCCATAGTTACAGACTATTGTGAAGTTTCTTGTTTAGTTTCGGGGGAAATAGGCATGCAAACCATCCCACTCTTCAGTGAGTCTTTGATGAAGGGGCACCTCCATGCTACACATGCCACCATTTTGAAACTTATATGAAGGGGCATCTCCATGCTATACAGGCCACCATTTTGAAACTTGACAAACGTCTTATATTTGGAAGGAAGTCCGACTTTATCATCTAGAATCTCCTTTCTCATTTCAGTTTGTGAGCACTCCCTCTATGCAGCATGGTATTTTTGCAATACACTGCTGTTGCAAATACTGAAGCTGACACGAGGATTTAACTTTTATTATTAATTGCCAGCTGCTGTGTTATGTTCAGATCAATGTACAAGGCACGATTATGGATAAGGCATATGACTGTATGAAACCTTGCTTGCTGAGAAGAATTTCTTATTCACCACCAGGACGACTTATCTCAGAAAAAAAAAACATCTAGGCAGGTGAGTTTGCATGTACTGGAGCCCGCATTAAATGTGTTTTTGTCATGTCACCTTAGTCATTCTTTGAACTTGAGAAAAACAAGGGAAACTTGGCCGAAAAGCTGTCTCAAACTAAAGCTGTGCTGGTGGAAAATCAGAAATTGTTATCTATTTAGATTTTCATTTTTTTTTACCATTTACAAATAATCTGAGAAGTTCTCCTCTTCTAATGATATTTTGGGTTCTTTATTTCAAACTTTATTCATTTGTTTCTTGTTTGTGGTTTTTTTGTTGCTGTTTTTTCTTGATCTCCCTCGGTCAAGTGTAAATTTAATCTGCAGTTGTACGCATTGTGCACCAACTATTTTCACATGCATTCAGCAGCACCTCAACATCGATCATGCTCAATATTTCATGTCCTAGCTGCTCATACTATTAAATGCCAGGGGTAGGGGACTTAGCGAAACTTTCTTGACATTCATATGACCTAACTGGTGTACATGTCCTGGTTGGGACTTAAAATAAAATCACAAAATTTAAGTTTCATGCTTGAAAAGTAGTACAGTAGTCTAATAGTCGATTTATCCCCATGCACATGATCTATGCGGTGTGGCATGACCTTACAGAGACTAACAATTGGTCGAGGAAAAGAAAGGAACATTTTGGCTGTTATATTTGTGAGATAAACCATACAGAAAAGATCTGTTGTACGGACAGATGAATTAAACAGTTCCTGGAATGGATGGCAATGTTAGTGTTAGTACTTCAAAAGTGTCCGCTGTTCATGTACAGGTTTCTGCAAACACCCGTCCAAGCTGGTCTGGGCTGGCTTGGTTGGCTACTGTCTTTGCCAATATGTCAGGAAAGCTTTCTGGTTTCGAGTCCTTCATGAATTGTTGGCAGTGACGTCCTGCCTTGTGGGAATGAACTGCTGTTGGACGCGGGACCTTTGAACGATAGGTGGGGCTCAATGTTAAAGGCGGTAGATGAGGTGGTGGTTCATGTCCTTTGCCATTGAAATGGCCATGAGCAGCATTGGTTAACTTCGGGTTAGAAGGCAAGGGAAATGGCATTGACTCTTGCCGGGGTGCAGAGGTGGTTGTGGCCTCATGGTGACTTGCCAAGGGTTGCACTTCACCTTGAGGCTGTGGCTGACCACAGTGCTCAGTGATGCTGCGGCAGCGATTCTGGAGCTTGGCCAGGGTCATGAAGGAGAATGTGGCGGTGTCGGCTCCCCTGTTGAGAATGGCAGACCAGAGATTGTCGTACCATGCGGTGCCATCGAGGAAAAGCAGCTCCCCCCCAGCCTTGTCGAATTTACCCGCTGGGATGATGGGTATGTCGGAGGCATGATTGAGGCCGATGCTTGCTAAAGCCTTCCAGAGAGCTCCTTTGAAGTCGAGAATGAAGTGGTGAAAAGCCTGGGCTGACTCATCCTTAGACGGGTACTCCTTCTGCAGGCTTTCCTCCAGCTGGTTGGCACGTGTACTACACGTGCCAAATTGTGCTTGAAGCACAATGACGCAGTGTGCGAAGAAGCTTTCCCCAAACTCGTCGAAGAGCAGTTCTAGTGCCAGTTGGTCGGCGTACTGAAAACGAATGGAGTCTGGAATAGCGACGCAGAAGAGGACTAGGTGCACCTCATTGATGGTTTCCTTCATTGCCTTAACATACTGCCGACCGTCTCCTTTGATGTCGTACAGGCCGGGCGTGTCCCACAGGCCGAAGGAGACACCATCGACGCTCATGTGGTGACAGGTTGGCTTCTCAGTGACCGGTTGTGATCCTCGCCGATCGTCTGCTTGCTTACACCCGAGCAAGCCATTTACAAGGCTCGACTTGCCTGTGCCGGTGTTGCCAACAAAGACAATGGAGCACTTACCACCGATTTTAAAGAGGCGGCAGACCTGCCGCACGGCTTTTGTGATCCAGCTGGCCTGCACCTTCCGTGGCAAGAGTGTTTTCTTGGTGCCTGTTCCTAGAAAGACAAAAAGTACAATTTATCACTGTAATGTCTTACCTGGCAAAAGGCTAGACACACCTTGTCACACGTAGACTTAGAAGTAGATGTTCCTTCCTCAAGAACTCAGCAGAGTAATGAACCACAACAGAAACTAACAGTAATTCAGAATTTATAGGAGAGAGATGAATGGAAGGCATGTCATTACAAAGACATCTGGTCTACAATACATGTGCGTGAAACACTACAGAGGTAGACGACTGTCTAGACAGAGGGCCATTAGAAAATGAGTGGCAATGTGGTAAGTAAAATGTAATTGAATATAGCACATCTTCTCCCTTCTAGATATGTACTACAATGTACAAGTTGAAAGCATAAAGAGGGGAAATCGTTACTTGCTAGCCTAGAGGATTTATCGTTCTAGTGTCTTTGCAACCCTGCACAGATTGTGGTGTTCGCTTGGTTTGTCAGGCGTTTGCCGTGTAGATTTAGCGGCTTTCATGTCTTCTTCCCGTCCTTCCCTCCCAGTCAAATATATGGCAGTGTTAAACTGAATTTGATCAACTTAGCCTCCACACGATATTTCTCACTGTCCACAATTCTAGTAGGTGACTGTTGGGATATCGACCAATATCTACCATTAGTTTTCGGAATTAAAGTCATCGAGCAATCTGTTCTTGAACGTTCAAGTTTTGATTTTGTGTCTTCATTCAAGCTCTGCTGAAGTCTATCGCCATCGGCAGCCCTCGTATGCCCACTCCTTGCGTCATACTACTGCTGCCTTTCACCTGCAGCCTTGATACCACTTACAATGGCCTTCAATCACACAGAGCGTCTGTCGATCAAGCGATGCACCTTTGGTTCACCTACAGCGCACTTCGCTGGCTCACTGTAAAATTCCTTCATCCCCAGCTGTCTTTGCTTTCCCTACCGTCTTCAACTTTATTCAGTCACCTTCACTCCCCAATTTCTAGACGAAAATGACAGTTGTAATAACAGAGATTGCCCACAATAGATTTCAATGCTGATATCACCTGATATCGATCTATATGCAATTTTCTAAACTCAAATGGCACATTTCGACATGGTGGAAGGAGTGGCAGTGGGCATCGGTGCATATCCAGCAGATGGCAGTGAAGTAGGCTCAGCGGGCGTGGAAGAAACACCAGCAGAGCATATATGGTCGATGTGTTGGCACCAGTAGACTTCAGGAGAAAATTTCATTTTGGAATTAAGACCATCCTGGGTGGCAATTAGAGTTGCAATCCAGTCTGGATGGCCAGGGAGGTAGTCACGCACCATTGCGGTGAAACTGACTTGCTGTGACCGTACCAGTTTGATTGGATTTGGTCTGCTTGGTCGAGGTGTTTGGTCTGCACCACTGAATGAGTGTTGAGACAGAGCACGTTCAAGCGTGTGCGCAATAAATGAGGTTAGAGAAGTTGTACTGGCATGGCCTAGGTTGTCGTGTAGTAGTGCAGCAGGAAGCTCTGCAACCAAGCGTTGAAGGCTGCGTCGGCAGTTTCTCCATCAGTGCGTTGTTCCTGTCAGGTAGTCGCGCTCCTGTCAGCAGAGCGCTTGCGGTAGGCTTTTGCAATGTGGCCGGTCTTGCCACAATAGTTGCAAGTTGCATTTTAGAATCGGCAGTCCTGTTTATGGTTGGCGCCTCCACACAGTGGTAACACGGCTAAGGCCACGCCGATGAAGACTGGCTCGCGCTTGCTGGTGGCTTGCTGGGGGTAGAACTGGAAAATGACTGCTGTTCCGTGCCCCATGGCGACGTTGTGGGCAAGCATGAAGTAAATTTGCGGGAGCTGTCACTTTGTTGAGTTCCATGGCGTCTCTTGATGCCATTTCTATTGCCTTCACAGCTTCAATGGCTTTCTTGCGAGTCAGGTTGGGCTTGGCAAGTAACTTCCTGATGGTTGGCGTGTTGTTCAGTCTGCAAACGGGTCAATCTCAAAGGTTCTTGTCGAAGGTGGTGCTAAGTTCCCAATGGCGGGCAAGACAACGGAGGTCCGTGACAGAGCGGTTCAAACTCTCACCTGGTTGCTAGTCATGTTTGTCGAGCCGATAGTGTTCGGCAATCATCAATGGTTTGGGCATGAAGTGCACCTCCAGAGTGCTCAGGATCACATGAATGTAGCGTCTAGGAGTCTGGCTTTGCCGGGGCAAGCAGGTTGCAGAGAAGCTGGTATGTTGGTCCACCTATCAGTCTCAGACTATGGTGACCAGTTTCATGTCGTCTGTCACATTGTTCGTGATCTGACACTGATGAAATCGGACCTGGGGGTCCAGTCTCTCAATCCGGAGTCATACAGTTTGAACTAGCTGAGGTACGTAGCAATCTCTCTGCCAAAGTAACATCTTACGTGGCAGAAGGCTAGACACAACTTGTTACACGTAGACTTAGAAGGAGCATATCTTACTTCGTTGAGAATTCTGCAGAATAATGAATCTTGACAGAAACTAATAGTAGGCCAGAAGGAGAGAGGTAAATACAAGATGTGTCTTTGCAGAGACATCTCATCTAGACATGTGGGTAAAACAATACAGAGGGAGGCAGCTCTCTAGACATATGGCGGAAAGAAATGAGTGGTAATTAAATGTAATTGAATACCACAACCACCAATGCCATTACAAAAAAATATGAAGGCTGTTGCTATACCCCCAGGCGTGTGGCTTGCACGGGTCCTGGGTTCCAGAACCCAAAATTTTCCAAGAGTGGTTTATGAAAACCATATTTTTTTCTTAGCTTGGAATCTACATATGCGTCCTCCGCTCTCAGTTCCCCATGCTCTGGCTCAGCAGACTCCAATCAGACTGCCTTTCGATTTGCCTGTTTTGCCCTTGTACTCCTGTAGAAACCTACTGGCTACATTGCCCTTGTACTCGTGTAGAAACATACTGACTGCATTGCCCTTGTGCTCCTGTAGAAACATACTGACTGCATTGCCCTTGTACTCGTGTAGAAACCTACTGACTGCATTGCCCTTGTACTCGCGTAGAAACCTACTGACTGCATTGCCCTAGTACTCGTGTAGAAACCTACTGACTGCATTGCCCTAGTACTCGTGTAGAAACCTCCTGACTGCATTGCCCTTGTACTCGTGTAGAATCCTACTGACTGCATTGCCCCCGTAATCCTGTAGAAACCTACTGATTTACTGAGACCAAAACCCACCTGTATGCACAGTGTCCCGGACCGGACAGTTATTTCAGCCTGTCAGATTTCTGCGCGTTGGGTGGGTGGGGAGGGTCCAGGCTGACCGGAGCCCCCCTCCCCCTCCCCCTGAGGTATTTTTGCTATTTCGGACTGAAGGAGTTTGTTGGAGACCCGATCTCTAGCAGTTTTTGCTCAACTGCCACTCGGAGGTAACTCAATCTAACTAAAAGTTAAAATAAAAGGTTGTCAACTTTCTGCATGGACGTGTGTGTCAGTGGCGTGGCGTCGACTAGGTTATGTACCGTGCCCTCCAGCGCCCGTACCTGATTTTACGTCTATGTCAACAAGTACTGCCTTGATCTCGACTGCCAAGCCAGTTTAGTCCATAAATTTGCCCTGCTTTCTCTGTACTCTTCCTGGTTATTGCTTGTGGATTTATCCCTCCTTACCAAAAGCCCTTGTGCCTGCTGGAGACACATGTTTCAGAGCTTCAGTATTTCATGGTATTTTGAAGGACAATAAAGTAATCTGACTTGATAGCTCTCTGTTTAGAAAAATCATCATCCTCACGCTGGGCAGTCCAATTTTATGGTTTAATTCATGAAAAAGGGGAGAGGGATTACTATGGACATATCACGAGAAATAAGTTGTTGGTCTCAAGGCCACAGCAATGTGTAGATCTGTGTAGATGAAGAAAAAATAAGGTCAGCTCTCAATCCTTCCAGCTTTAGGTTCAGCATCCGCTAAAATAAGAAACTTGCTAAAAGAAAACATTATCCATCCACATCTTCCGGGAAGGCCCAGCACTGTTAACCATGTCCATGTACAATACCTAGGATTGTTAGACTGCTGTATGGATGACTGAACATATTCGACTTCTGAAAAATGGACTCAGAATAAACTTGTTGTGAAATATGTACCAGTTCGAAAGCTGCTACCAGTGAACAACACCGCTAGATTTTAGGCCTATTTTCTACTTCAAGTTTTCTCCAGATTTTCCAGATTTTCAACCGGGGTATGAGCCACCTTTATATTTAAATTTTGTCTGGGGGAGGACCCCAAACACCCTCTAGGAAAGAATCCCCAATCAGCTACACATCTAACCCCTATTTTAATATTTGCACAATAGACTGCCAGCGGCCTTAGAACATGGTTCTGTAATTTTTACCTTCCATCCTCTTCACCTCATTCTCCAACTCCGGTCTTCCTAGCTTGTGGAGCGACTTCTTCCACAGGGAGTAAATGGCATCGCCACCACAGCGGCCGAAGGTGATATGCCATCGATCCAGAAGCTGATGAGCAACTTCTGACCAGTCACAGTTGACGTCCGAACCTCCCAAGCGATTTTGGATGTCGGTTACGAGCACAGGTGAGGTTCTCTTCTTCATCCCATGAAGGTGCAAGCGGAGCTCTTCACATTCCTTCTTGGAATGAAATGATTGGCTTGTGGTGAAGAACAATCTCTCCCGTCCTGAAGTGTAAAATAAATCGAAGACTGAAGTTATTATAACTTGTTTCTTTTTATACCTAGTCTCTACCCTTTCATCATCAACGAGCGTTCTGTCTTTATGTGGAATCTGAAAATTTTCAGCCCACCTCTGTTATTCTTAGAAATTATCATCATTACAAATTAGCAGTAACTCGTGGTGGTGCTGCTATGAAGATATAATTTATGTTTTTGGTCCATTATTGAAAAAACTGTCCGAAGGGAATTTTTGTAATAACTACAGATACTTGGGCAGACACAG
>JAOWAR010007807.1:0-21441 GCA_028571005.1 Clathrina lutea
CCGGTATCTTCGTTTGTCCATGTCTACATCTGCGTAGCTCTCCGTGTGGGTTGGATAGCTCGTGCTGAAAACTCGTCGCCAAACCACCTTCTTTTAGGGGTGGCGAGGGGGCATAGCCGGTAAGCGCGAGTGATTTCCCATCGTCTAGGCGAATCGCGATCGGTGCCGATCGACACGCACAGCGCTACGGGGTTTTCACGGCTTCGAGGTTTTTTAAAATTTCTCTTTCGTCATATATTTGAGCCGTCCGGCCACTTTTCTTTCAGAACCGAGGTTCGACCGTGTCATAAGGAAGCACCAAATCTCACCATGAAACCGACCTTTTGAGCCGGTGGATTGGTCTGAGCAATGAGCAATCGACACCGGGATTTCCCAGTTCGGCTGGGTGCCGTTTCGTCGCCGGTTGGATTCTGGTCTGTGCCAATCGGGAATGCAGAAACTGAGAAATGTTTGATGATTTTAAATCTTATTGATGAATTTGGCCATCAAGTCAAGCAACAGTAGCAGGGTCGGAGTCACTAGTGCGATAAAGAAGAAGAGAAGAAACAAAGGACCATGCAGCTCAGCTCAGTATTCACATTAGTCATTCAATTCCTCAAACATGCATCATGCAAAACTGTTGACCCCACTTGGACAAGGACAAAGACTTTCCTCAGTTTTAGAGAAACTGTTTCATCATCTGCACTTGATTCTTCAAGAGTTTCAAAATGTTTGCGTCCGTGATCAGTGATATGCTTAGCGATAACACAAGCAATTGGCATGCAAGATAAAATGTATGCAAAAAAATGAACTGAACTTTACTGAAAAAAAAATAGAACGTAGACTGTGAAGGAAGGTGGGACCACTTGCAACCTTAACAAATTTGCTCTAGTGATACAACAATCTTCGAAAGGGCTTGTCACCGCATGCCAGCCTTAAGAAACAATGCTAACTTGAATATGCTGGCTGATAAGAGAAGGGGACTGGAGAGGATCTGACAGGTGTTTTATTTTATCCCAATTTTAGAGCAGCCGATCCAATTTTTAACATCTGGTTTTTGGCTTTCTGCTATTATGTTCTACACATCAAGGTGCTGCCTCTCTGGAAGATCGTACAAGTGCTGCAGCTGACTGGGAGGTGGCGGCGGTGGAAGATCAACGTCGACGTCGATTCGATGCTCAAGCCCTTGTGACTGACGATATCCGCCGGGCGATCTCACATTGGTGTCTTGTAGTCTGTCGTAGGAGTAGATTGGCTCCTTTTCTCCTTGAGGCCATCCGTGAAATGTAACCACTGGTGGCCCCACGCCCAGATGATGATGAGGAACACCGCTTGTCTTGGCTGCTGCTATGTGCTGACTGTGCCGAGCGGCCACTGCCTGCTTCTTCTGGATGTCCAGCTCAGCCAGCAACTCATCGATGTCGACGTCACGCCGCTTCACCTTGGCCTTCTCATTTGCCATCATCGCACTCGTTGAATACGCTCGCGTTCTCTTCGGTGACACGTCTGGAGAATCAGTACCTATTTGGCTCTTCTTCGGGCTGCTGTAAAGGCGAGCTCGGCCATGCAGAGATGTGGCCGTGTTGCGAAGTTGATGGCGATCAAGGCTGGACCAAGTTGGGGGCGGCCGATACTGGATGATTTCATTGAGTTCGGTTTCGTCGACAGGACTTCCTGGCACACTACCGTGACCTGAATCGCTTGCGCTAAGCACAAGAGCAAGTGGAGTGACTGCTCCAAAGACACTGTCTGGGCTGTCACGGCCGTGAAGATCGTGATGCATTCCTGATGTCGGCGTTGTGCTTCCCACTCTAAGTCTTGTCATATCCTTTTGTGTGGTTGGGGTGGTTGGGCGAGGGACTCTCAGCTCCAAACCGCTGTGATCGCCATGCTTGCGCGGGAGTGTGCAGGACTTGGGCACGTAGCAGTTGGGTAGGTCTTGCCACGGTGACATCTCGGTATCGTCCTGGCCGTGACGCATTCCCAACGTCGGCGTAGCGCTCCCCGCCCTGACATGTCGAGACTTTTCTTTCTTTGGACTGGCTACGGCTGGCGAGGGAGT
This sequence comes from Clathrina lutea, assembly GCA_028571005.1. Classification (NCBI taxonomy): domain Eukaryota; kingdom Metazoa; phylum Porifera; class Calcarea; order Clathrinida; family Clathrinidae; genus Clathrina; species Clathrina lutea. The sequence goes on from JAOWAR010007807.1 coordinate 2,042, forward strand.
TCGCTTCCTTTTTGATTCCTCGCCATCCTTGTGATCTCGGGACAGAGTGCATGCCTTTGGAGAGTAGCAGTCTGGGAGATATTGCCATGGCGACAGCCGTTCGTCAGCATCATGTTTTTGCTTTGGGAACATGCCGCATGACTCGGGTACATAGCAGTTCGGGACATCCTGCCAAGGTGATGAGCGGCCTTCAGATGTGTTGTCGGTTCGACTAGTTGATTGTGGTGTTGGTGGCATCGAGCGGTTGCTCTCAACGTCTTCCGTGTGTGTCAGAGCTTCTTTTTGCTGCTTCTCCCTCTTGGCGTGTGCTCGCCGACGAACATACTGCCGTGCAAGGATTATGATAATCAGCGCAATGCAAAGAACAGCTATACTGACCGAGATCACGATAGTCACCTCAACGTTTCCAAAGCTGTCTCCCTTCACCGAAGACGAACTGCTGCCACCTAAAGAAAAAGAGAAAGAGAGTTTTTAGGACCTTTAAATTTGTTTACCAGTGATGATCATGACATTTAAATCAACCGACATCACTCTTGACTCACACAGGATACTTCAACTATTTCTTGTACCCTGACATTCCACACACACACACACACACACACACACACACACACACACACACACACACACACACACACACACACACACACACACACTCTGTTGGCACCTGGGAGAGACATGTATTTGATACAAATTAGTACACACGTCATTGGGGATGGGCTGATGAGGAACTTTCCAGATTACTCACATGCATGTGTGCACCATATCCAGGACTGCCCATGAAAATCCAATCAGTCTTACTGGACTCGACGTCATCTGGCAGAAAGTAAGGCTTGGCGTAGTGTTTTCGGAGCTCATTTGCCACCCGGGTGTCACAGTTGCTCCTTGTTTTTGATCACCAGCAAAACACAGACAAAAGGAGAGAGACTCAACATCAGAAACGAGAACGGCAATATTCTTAATTTCTGTAAAATTAATAGTGAAAATAAAAATAAAAAGAAACATCTCTGCATAGACAGACATGCCGTACTGTATGTGTGGCTGGACATCGCTTGAAGGAAATGTGTTGCCATGAAACCCCTGTGAAATTGATCTGTGTAATAGCTTTGGTACGTTTCTTTGCAAAGTCTTAAAATCAGTTCTTGTGCATGTTTGCTTCCCAGCACTTGGTTGTTTTTTAGACACTCTCATAAATACTGCAGCAAGACGTTGGCCAATCCGCGTCACTGGTTTGATCAGCACGTTGACCACCCATGTGCATAGCTGGTAAAAATATAGTCAGTGATTACCATGGTTACCATGGGTCTATTTTCCGCTACTTTACGACTTTTGTGCTCTCACCTGAAGAGAGTGCACAGCAGCTATTAGAATTTCAACTGGAAAGACACTGTGCTGATCAGCACAAACACAGAAAAAAAAATAGGACATGGAGGGGATGGAACGAAACAAAAGGCAAATAACTTGGCATATCATCCTTCCTGGCTACCAGCAAGCTTTATGAGTTTTTAACATCTTGATCTCTCTACGACTCTACCATTGGGGAAACATCGAGAAATACATCATCCTGGCACATAATGTGCCCTGCATTGTTATCACAGTGATTGTGGTCCTGAAGTGCTCTATAACATCATGGGGTACGGTATTGCAATTGCCGCCGGTGACAGTTGGAATAACCTGGAAGGCAGCAGTTTGAAGGGCATTGTCAAGCGTTTACACAGGAATGTAAAATATGGTGAGCTTTGAAAGGCATTTGCACAGCTGACTCAAGAGCAACATTTACACTTTGACCCTAGATTAGGACTACTACCAGGTGCCTGGATATAATCTGTAACATCGTGTTGAATGAACAATCCACACTGCATTTCAAGGTACATATTCCATATTGGGCTGAGCGAGGAAGCGAACTGGTAGTAATCGGCGAGAAACAGAAAGAAGTCACGGTTACTTTTCTGTCCCGGACTATGTTTTCTGTGTTGCCTGAAATGAATCGCTGGCTTCCGCCTTTGGGTTGCTGGATCGTGCTGAGCTAAGAAAAAGAAACGCATTTAGGAAGCTATCAGTCGGGTTTGTGTTTGGACGGTGAAGATGCTCGATCACTTACCAGCCGACGTACCACGGCTTTCCGTTCACGCCCGTCCTTCGCTCCTTGGACATAGCGAACACCTCGCCTAGGCTATTGAACTTGGTCTGGTAGGGGAAGAACTGGCACTCCTCTCCTCCTTCTCCCCGCACGTTGGGGCTGTCTTTGCCGTAGAGGTTCCTGAAGTAATTGAATCCAAAGTGTTCGCCCGCTGTCCAGTTCGACATGGCGTCGGTGACTACCACTGGCGTACCAGTGAAGGCGAACTTGTCCATGAACTCCTCCTGCGAGAGTCCCTTAACACGGCCCACCGACGACACGTTCCGGCAAATATCGCAATCGACCACCGGCCGCATCATGTCCGAGATAAACTCGTAGTTATCCAGGAAACAGCGTTCCTCGCTGGTGTACCCCATCCTCTCGGCGAGCGCCTTGAACTCATCGGGGTTGTCTCTCAGGCGCTGGAAGCCGTAGGCAAATCCGGCTGCAAGTCCCGCTCCGATGACAAGAGCCATGAGAAAGAGGGTCGGCAACAAGCGGCTGGATCGATGCATCTGCTTGACGCTAGGCAAGGTAGCGATCTCCATCTCTGAGAGGCCCAGTGCCCTTGCTCGGACAAACAGAACTTCAAAGTCGTTCGCTAGCTGCTCCGTTGGGTCTGCCATCTCGACTTACTTCACTCGTAGACGGTAACAGATTTCACCGGACGCCGGAGCAGAGTGCCACCATGAAGGGTCTTTCGTTTTCGAAGAATGCGGCGGAAAAGAAGCGCCATGCATATGCACATGATGCATGTGTCGATCGCGATGGCCTATCTATACATGCATTATTCATTACATCCATCCACTGATCATGATCCCTGACATGAATGCGATCGGTGCCGAGGCCGATCGCCGATGGGTCGCCGCCCCCGTCATCTTTGCAGACATCGCACCCAGTCAGTCCAGTATGCGTGCGTGCACAGTCTCAGGCGCACACGGTCGTGCTCAATCGGAACTTCTGCTTGGAAAAAAGAGTAAAAGCGATGGGGTGACCCACTCACCTTCCCGAGGTCTACAACGGCGTCTGCGCTTTGCGAGCTTCTAGGCGATGTGATCAGAAGTCTTTGGAAGAGTTCGCAAATGAGTGTCAGGTGCGAGAAAGCACGGAGACCCCAAGGCCGCATAGCTAGCGCTGTCGTGCGTTCAAGATGAACTGAATCTTCGTTAGCGAAAACTTTCGGAAGAAACATCCTTTCGTTGGGAATATTTTGTTTAAGGCTTCATAGACGTCCTGCATGTCCAATTAAAAAATAAAGACTCTAATCCAAACTCAATGATCCACCGTTTTTTCCTCATACCGCCGCGACGCTGCGCTTGAAGTATGTTGGGAATCTTTGGCGAGTTAACGAAATTTAACGGAATTAAATTACTAACGAAAAACTGATTTTCTCTTCACGGTACACTAGCTAGCACTTGTAACATGGGGATGACGGCCCCGGCCAGGTCGATAAGGCAGACCATCAGTCCATCCATGTCTATGATGGCTTGCTCGATCACGACCGTCACCATGGTATCGTCACCATGGTATCGTCACCAGTGCAATATCCGGTAGAAATAAAATCAAAAACTGGCACCGAGTCGGAGATGAAAAAAAAAACACCTTTGAACCCAAGCAAAGGGAAACAGACGAGTGAATGAATGCGGCTGTCCGAAAAGATTTCCAACCGCGAAAGTGACTGCTCGGTGCATGGCATTGTATCATTGATGCTCGCAAGATCCGAGTCGAAGATTCTTGCAAGTAACGTTATTTTATGTTTTTTTTTTTCGTTTAATGCCAGCTTTTTTTTTAGCTTGTTTTCTCGGAAAATGGTGCAAGCTTACCACCGAAACGCCAAGATGTCGCCACCTTCGCATGTTCACCTTCGGAATGATTCAAGTAATTTTTATTATACTCACGCCTATGATCGGACCAGTTAGAGGCTTTTATATGGTGAAATACACGATTGGAGCTTTAAAGCTGTGGAAGTCGAGGCCGGCAATTTTCCCGTTAGTCTCAACGTACCGAGGTAGGGTAGACCGGTACAACGAGACCATGGGGCTATGCCTTCATCTAAGTTGCCTTGTCTTGCAACCATGGCACGCTGCGCTACCATTCACGATCAGATTAATCATCCTGCTCTACTCAAGTTACGCAGAAAAAGCGAATACCATGGTAACAAGTAACTGAACGCTAAACACCCCTGCAGCTGTTCACGAAGGCGGCCAGTGTTACATAAAGTCGCAAATTGACTAAAATGGATCTCTCATCTCACAACTTACATGTATAAAAATACTACTGTTCTAATAGCGACGTGATTCACGAGCGACATATCTTACAAGTCGCTGGATCAATTGCTCAGTTGATCATCAAGTAGTTGCTGCCTGAAGCTTCAAATTAATAGTAAGCCTTTCAAAGAATAATAATATTGTTCCAGATTCAGAATTGCTTGAAATCGCAAAGGCCTTGCCTCAAGCCAGCACTTTGAGTTTCGCGAAGGCAGTATTATTCTATTTCTGAGCCACGCCAGGGCATTACCCACATGGACAAGAGCACCGCGATTGGACGAACGAATCTTCTGGCATTTCGGAGTGACGGTTTCAACCGTGGTTAGTCAGGTTAGCTGGTAGCCAGGATCTCTTGATCCGAAGCCAGCTTCTGAGGGGAGGCATTGCTTTGCTGGATAGGCATTCTGGGGAGCATCTTAAGGTGCCATTTCGTGTTAAGACGATAAGCTTCCATCGGAAGGTGCACATATGCAACCTTTTCTGAGCGTACAAGAATTCGAAAAATGGGGCGAGAGGGGTAGGGAGACAGAATTGAACCTGCCATCGGCACGGTTTCTGCATGATTAATCATCCGTTAGGCTTGAAACGGCTGGACCTCTGCGTGGCATGCATGGCAGGCGCTGCATGGGCTTTCAAATGCGCGGCTGGCTATGGCTAGTCCCTGCAGCTTGGTGATGTCGACTGCCGACTCGACAGGAGCCAAAGAACACAGCCGACGTAGACAATTTCTCGTAAAGCATCGGAATGACGCGCAATGGCTTGTATGTGAACGTCGGCGCGGCCAGTGTACGTGTACGCACTGGTCAACATTCTATACAATCTCGTATCAGCGGAAAATCAGCGCGGGCGTTCTTTTATCACGTTTATTCTGCAGAAGTTCTGGCCTCGCAGACTGCTGGGATGTGCGTGTTTGAAAGCCGCAACCGCATGCGGCCTGTGACGCCCAAGGCGTCAGAAAAGCACGCCGGATTGGAGCGAGTGTCCATGGCAACCGCCGGGTAAGTTCCAGTACCAGAATATCAGCTGCAGGACGGTTGACGAGAAAGAATAGTTGATCCACGAGGGTTGTATCGAATAAGAAATTGTGCATTTCTTTAGGAAGGACACGAGGTACAACCTTCTCGGTCTGATTTACTAGTGATTTTATCACAGAGCGGGAGCAGGTAAAAAAGCTAATGTAAGTTTTCGTTCCGTTCCGACAACTCAAGGAGAAGGTCTGAAGTTTGTTGTTCCACTCCATATCCAGCTTTGTGTTGAGCTCCTTCCGGAGGCTTCTTCCGATCGCTATGAAGCGAGGACGATGCTATAATCAATCTCTCAGTGCTGGCTATCGTTTGGGGGTCGTGTCTCTCGTCGTGGCGCTCGCTTGCCAACAGGTTAGAGCTCAGTCGTCGTGTGGAGACTGCGTGGCCAATCAGACGGTGGCCTGCTTCAATCTGGAGTTCGGTGCTTTCTGCGTCTGCGGGACAGGGTAAGCCTCGTTACAACATGGACCATCGAATCCTTGGGCTCTTTTACTAAACAGACGCGATGCCTTGACGTCTCCAAGAGTACACACACGTGATCTATCCCCGCCCTGGCAATGAAAGAGCCTGTAGCAATCGTGTTTCATTGATTGGGTTACCGACACGTCTTGTCCTCGCCGTCCATTTGCTTCTCACATGCCTAAGTATCACTGTGGCCACCTCTCCCGTGCTTTTCCCGTACTTCGTGTCATCGGTTCTGAAAATTATCAATACTCATTTCCGGGCCCGAACGTTGTTCGCTTTCCACATTCCTCTCAACACCGTCCGGCTTTGATGGAGGATTTTTTTTCGCAGAAACTGATCGATAGGCTTTCAGAAACTGATCGATAGGCTTTCCAAACTGATCGATAGGCTTTCCAATCTGATCGATAGGCTTTCGCTGAGAACAATGTGACCATGAAAAAGTTCAAGTTTTTGTCAATCACTCCTCCTTTCTGCCCAAGCACACGAAGTTTTTGTTCCGGTAGAGACGGTGCAAATGCTCATGTACACCGCTCCGTGAGAGTCCTCATGACAAGTACAAGTAACGATCGTCTTCCCAGCGCTTGTTCGCTCTGATCGTAAATGCCTGGCGATGATTTTCGGACTTGGCTAATTATAACTCGGTTTAGCTGTGACATTCATCATGGCCCGCTGACAGTTGTAAGATACTCCTTCAGATTTAATTTGGGGCATGCTGTGTAAAATCCCGGATCTTGGGCGCCCTTTCCTGGCCTTTTGGTGTAAAACGTTTGCCCCTTTCATTCTCGGCCATTCCACATTAGTCTAAATCGGATCTAAACAGGTAGTCTCTGTCTGTTTCTTGCAAATAGATACACCGGCTTGACATGCGCGGATGACATCAATGAGTGTCTACAGCCTCTCGATCCTCCTAGCCAGTGCAAAAACGGCGCCACCTGCGCCAACTCATACGGCTCCTACAAGTGCAGCTGCCCAGCGGGCTTCACCGGAGTCAACTGCCAGACTGCATTGTCTTGCAGCTCCGGCGACCGTTGCCTGAACTCCGGCACGTGTCAGGATGCTCAAGATGGCTCATTCTCGTGTACCTGCCCAGCAGGATTTACTGGCAACCGGTGTCAGACATTCCTGGCGTGCTCGACAAGTCCCTGCAGGAATAGTGGTACCTGCAACGAAGGCACAGATGGCACATATTCCTGCTCCTGTCCTGCTGGATATACAGGTTCCAAGTGTGAAACTCAGCTGGCGTGTACATCAAGTCCGTGCTTTGGTACTGATGCCACTTGTTTCGACACACCTGGTGGTGCATATCTATGTCAGTGCAGTGTAGGGAGGACAGGTCAACGCTGCGAGACCGAGCTAGCATGCAGAGCACAGTCACCGTGTCTTAACAACGGAACGTGCCTGGACAGCATCTCAGGAGACTTCACATGTACATGCGCACTGGAGTTCACTGGCAGACGATGCGAGACATACCTTCCCTGCCAGACAGGACCGTGTGTGAACAACGCGACGTGCATCGAGAACCCTGGCTCACCAGACGGATTTCAATGTGTGTGCAGCGAGGATTTCACCGGTTCACAATGCCAGACTTTGCTGCCCTGCTCACAAGCCAGTGGTCAACTCTGCCAGAATGGTGGTAGCTGCATAGACGATGCCGGTGACCTCACCTTCTCTTGCGCTTGTACAGCTGGCTTCACGGGTGAGTTGATAAGCTTTTCCCAGTGTGTTTTGAAAGCCATCTTGCCGAGTCATACCTGCATGCATGAAAATCGAGTCGGCAATGAGCTGGCCATGTTTGACTTTGCAACAATGCGTGCGAAGCAAGTGTCTTCACGATTGTATGCTTAAACAATTTGCACTTCTACCTGCACGGTAGGTTTTAAACATTAACTACGCGTCGACTTTTGATCTGCTTGCTCTCGTTCTCAATGATGCTTTCTAATGCATGCTCATCTCGAATAGGATATTTCAAGAATCTTTTGGTGATTCAAGTAACAAGAAAAGGATTCTTTGTATAAATTAAATTAGGGAGCTTCAACAGGATTGTGCAGAGTGAGCTGAAATCATTAGGTGTCAGATCTGGCAGATTTCACTGGATTTGTCCTTACCAAAGTGTCTATTCATCTTATAGAGAAAATTTCTTGATTTACAGGGATTTTTCTACAGTTGAGTAAAGGAAATCTGTAGATGTGAGGATGAATTGGAAAAGAACATCTTCTGACTGAAAGTCATGTCACTGACAAAGAGCCGAGAAGGAGACGAAGGGAAATTTTGAATACGTTTCGCCCATTGGGCTTCTAGTTCCAAAATGCAGCAGAAAGAATATATGGAGAGAGAGAGAGAGAGAGAGAGAGAGAGAGAGCGCAAGAGAGAGAGAGTGTGTGTGTCACTATGAGGCTAAAGGGACGAGGTGTGGCATGCAGCATGTATAAGCTTAGAAGTCTATGGGGTGTGAAAGCCAGCAGTCATATGCTCAGATGGGTCCTTTTAGAGGCAAAGTCGGCGAAGCCACAGAGTGCTGCAGTGACTCCATGCTTGCACCCTCATTTCCTTTTCTGCCTATTGAATCTGCTTCGTGTTCTCTTATCCTTCCCTTCCAGGTGGCCGCTGTCAGTCTGCCATAGACACGTGCCTATCGTTCTCCTGCCAAAATGGAGGTTCATGCCGAAGCACATTTCCACGGGCAACCTGCTTTTGCACGGCAGGATTCACTGGAAACAGGTGCCAGACCAACGTGGATGAGTGCATTGGTAATGATTGCCATGGCAACAACAGCTTATGCATAGATGAGGTAAAATCACCTTTTAAAAACTATGGAGTGTTTTTTAGCAAGACATTATAAGCATTCTGTGTTGCATTACAGCTTGCACAGCTGGCACGCTCAAGGGTAGAAAAAGCAAGGGGTTCTCTCAAACAGGCAACAATTTCCTGGGAGGTCAAGCTGGCTAAGGCAGTGGAAAATGTTTATACTATCCATCAGGAGCACCTCATGGAGGTGTTTTCAAGGTACACCTCAGTTAGGAAACTTTAGGTGTTTTCTTAATCCTGGGGTCCCTAAAAGAGTGACTGGAAAGTAGACCAGTTAGGAGAAAGAGGTGTTTTCCTGAAATGAGTGGCTATCTAGTGAGAAAAAAAAAGGTCATCAAAAAGGAGAGCAGTGAGGAAAAGAATGTGTTTTCCTGAAGTGAGTGGCGATCGAGTAAAAGAAGAAAAAAAAATAAAGGTCATCAGAAAGCAAAGCAGTGAGAAATGTGTTTTCAGGAAGTGAGTGGCGATTGAGTAAAAACAAGTCACTGAAGAGACAATCAGTTAGGAAAAGTCAACAGTCTCTCTTGCTGTGCCAGGTATCGACATTTCTGGTTAAATTACAGAAATTACATTTCTGGTTAAAAAAAACTAAATGTTTTTTTTGTCTGTTGCTCAGATTGGCTCATACCGATGCCAATGCTTTGCTGGGTTCACGGGCAGTCGCTGTGACATCGACATCGATGAGTGCCAGTCATTTCCATGCAGTAACAACGGCTCATGCCACGACTTTATCAACGGCTATGTCTGCGCATGCAATGCAGGGTTCACCGGTCTGATATGCGAGACGAATATTAATGAGTGCATGTCCAATCCCTGTGTCCACGGCGTGTGTCAGGATAAGGTAGGTTTATAGATCTGATAAAAGCTGAAATCGAAGTATATGCGGGAGAGAAGAGAAGAATACTTGGATCAGCTGACAGAAGAGATGTTTCGTTGTTCATTGAAACAGAAGCTAGGTTGAGGCTGCAAAGAGACTTCTTGGTTAGCCTTGAAGCAAAAATACACTGCAAGTCATACACTCACTCACTATGCCGAGAAAATGAAGTTCGCATGCACATGGCATTGTTGTCTTGTAGTTATCTCACGATGCGAGGAGATAAATAAAGCAGCTTTCAAACCTTTGGGATGAGATTGTGAATCCTTTACAAAGTGACACTATTTTGCACAATACGATGGCAGTTCTGTATCCCTATTCATGTGCGGTATATATGTTCTGCATGCGCAGATTGATGGCTACTCGTGCTTCTGTCAAGATGGTTTTGCTGGAGACGACTGCTCGGTTAATTTTGACGAGTGTATGTCAAATCCATGTGGCAACTCAAGTACCTGTGTGGACGGTGTAGCTAACTTCACCTGCAGGTCAGTGCCAAATTGTTGCATGCTCCATCATTGTCGTCGTTGCAGCTTTGTGCGGCCTTCAGGTACAATTTACATCCCCTCTCTCCCTCCCCTCCTTTCTCCCTCCCTCCCTTTCTCTCTCTCTCTCTCTCTCTCTCTCTCTCCAGCTCTCCCTCCCTCTCTCTATCATTCTATCCTTCTCTCTAGTGCCTCTGTTTTCATTAGCTTATGTAATCTGTGTGGATCATGTGCATAACTATGCCTTTATGTATACTCCATAACTACTACAACTGCAGACTCGTGCATGCCGCTTTCAAGTCTGAGTGCAGAAGATTCCGAACATTTCTTGACTGTTCCTCATTCTTCTTTGACCTGTAGCTTCGGATATGTCGATGCTAGCCCCTTATTACGGAGCATAAGCCCTCGTTCACTTTGTGTGTTTAGAGACAAGCTGCAATTGCACTTCGCTTTCGTTTCAGAAATTGACTCAACGTTTTGTGTTCATTTTTTTCTTATTGTTCTCAGATGTTCACCTGGATTCACTGGTCGTACATGTTCTGTTGATATCGACGAGTGCAACTTTGCTGATTGCGGTAACGGCAGCTGCGCCAACACACCTGGATCATTCCAATGTGTATGCAATATGGGATTCACCGGTGGGCGTTGCCAAGATGACATCGCAGAGTGCTTGTCGAAGCCGTGTCGCAATGACGCCACATGCGTTGAGGATCATCCTGGAGTGTACCGATGTCTGTGCCCAGTTGGCTACTCAGGTAGGAAACAATAAGATATTTTCTTCAGAAATTTGGTGATTACCTCTCCTCATAACATTATATGTTGCAGCAACCATGAGGGTGCACAGGAGCATGCAGTAATCCCTTATGTCAATCTTTTGATTTGATTTTTCCAAACATTTTCATTTTTTGTTTTGATAACTGTCATTCCTTATCCATGCTGGCCATCAAGCTCCTTCATGGCTCTTCTCTTCTCTCCTTTATCCCTCTCTCCCGCCTTCTCTATTTTCCTCCCTCTCTCTTTTCCTCTTTCCCTCTTTATTTCTCCCCTCTCTTTCCACCCTCCTTTCGTTCCTTTCTGCAGTTTCACTGTGCCCTCCCCACTATCTCTCTAAATAACTCTCTTTATGTCTTCATTTTCTGCAGGGACAAATTGTGAAAGCAACATCAACGAGTGTGTTGGTGATCCATGCCAGAACAATGCCACCTGCATTGACGGGATTAACCAGTTCACTTGCCAGTGTGCTCCAGACTTCACCAACACACTCTGCCAAACTCAGATCGACAACTGCTTGCCCAACCCTTGCCACAACATGGCCACATGTGTCGACATGATTGAAGACTATCGCTGTGATTGCCAAATTGGATACTTCGGCAAAAACTGCAGCCGCAACATTGACGACTGTGCAGGCGAGCCTTGCACCAACAATGGAACTTGCTTAGATGCGGTAGATGGCTTCAGCTGCCGCTGTGCAGCAGGCTTCACTGGAGGTCTGTGTCAAACTGAGCTGGATGAGTGCACGTCCGTGCCATGTCTCAACTCTATCTCATGTCAAGACGGAGTCGCCTCTTACACCTGTGTCTGCCAGGATGGCTTTACAGGGAGTCACTGCGAAACGAACATTGACAACTGCAGTCCTTCACCGTGCTCTTCATCTGCTTCCTGCATTGATGGGCTGTCAAGTTTTACCTGTGTCTGTGCGCCTGGTTTTACAGGCCATCTCTGCAACGTGGAGATCAATGAGTGTGATCCGTCACCCTGCCAGCAAGGAAACTGCACAGACCTGGTGGATGGTTTTGTGTGCACATGCGCCGCAGGGTGGACCGGACCCCGCTGTGACATTGACGTGAATGAATGCAATCGTGCTCAATGCTTCAACGGCGGAAGCTGCGTAGATCAAATTGATAGCTTCCGATGCATATGCCCAGCCTTGTACACCGGCCCCCTATGTCAAACAAGGCTTGACCGTTGCCGTTCACAGCCATGCAAAAACTCCGCCATTTGCCGTGATTCGCTATCCGGCTACACTTGTCAGTGTGTGCCAGGATTTAGTGGGCTGCACTGTGAAAGCAACATAGATGAATGCAGCTCAAGACCCTGCTTTAATGAGGCAACTTGTGTAGATCTCACCAACAGCTATGGCTGCCTTTGTCCGGCAGGATTCTCCGGAGCAAATTGCGAAAGCATGGTCGATGCCTGTGACTCCTCTCCTTGTCAAAATGGCGCGCTTTGCCGTGTGAATGGCTCGGACTTTGAGTGCTTCTGCATTCCAGGGTTTTCTGGAACGATGTGTCAACGCAACATTCCTGAGTGCCTGAGCCGGCCATGCCAAAACAATGGAAAATGTTCTGACGGAATCAACAGCTTCACATGTGACTGTCAGGGGACCGGTTTCGAAGGGAAGGTGTGCGATGTTGATGTGAATGAGTGTTCGACATCGCCATGTTCCAACAATGCCACCTGCAACAATGTTTACGGCAGCTATTCGTGCAGCTGCGCAGCAGGCTTCACGGGTGTGCAGTGTGAAGGAAACATCAATGACTGTATGTTATCATCCTGCGCCAATGGCGGAACATGCCTGGATGATGTGAACCGCTTCAACTGCCAGTGTGCGGCCGGGTTCACAGGCAGCCTGTGCCAGACAGAGCTTGATGAATGTTTGCCGCAGCCATGTGCAGGAAATTCCTCCTGCATTGACGGGCTTAACTCATTCACCTGTGTCTGCCTCAACGGATTTACAGGCTCCCACTGCGAGACGAACATCGACGATTGCACCCTGAGTCCATGTCAAAATGGAGGACAGTGTGCTGACCTCATCAATAACTATCGCTGTGACTGCCCGTCCGGCTGGTACGGAAAGAACTGCTCCGTTCAGAGAAATGAATGTGTGTCTCTTCCATGTATGAATGGTGCAGCTTGTAACGATGAAATCAACGGATACTCATGTGAATGCTCAGCCGGCTACACAGGCAACCGCTGCAAGACTAACATCGATGACTGTATTGTGGCGCCTTGCTCGAACGGAAGCACGTGTGTTGACGGCGTAAACTCATTTACCTGCATGTGTATGCCTGGTTTCACCAATGCTCTCTGCAGTGCCAACATCGATGACTGCTTTCCCGGTGCTTGCAGCAACAATGGTATCTGTCGTGATGGCATCGCGGAGTTCAGCTGCGATTGTCCTTCTGGGTTCACTGGAAGGCGCTGCCAAACAAACATAGATGACTGTGCAGGTTCGCCATGCCAGCAAGGAGTGTGCCTTGATAGAACTGCCTCCTTCTCATGTGTCTGCTCACCTGGCTGGACAGGACCCCGGTGCGAAATCAACATCAATGAGTGCGAATCATCACCATGCCAACAAGGAACCTGCGTCGACTCCAACAACGGATTCCTTTGCTTGTGTTCTTCTGGATTTACCGGACCAACGTGCTTGTCAAATATAGACGACTGCCTCCCAGGGGTGTGTGCCCATAGCTCCACCTGCATTGATGGCGTCAATTCATTCACATGCCAGTGCGCTCAAGGCTACACAGGCCTCCGTTGCCAGTCTGAAATAGATGAGTGCGCATCTGGGCCGTGCTCCATCAACAGCACATGTCATGATGAAATCAGCGGATTTCAGTGCGAATGTCCTCAAGACTACACCGGACGGCACTGTGAAAGTAAGATCGATGATTGCGCAAGCAGTCCGTGTGGTGAAAATGGCATCTGCGTCAACGGCATGAGTGCTTTCTCCTGCTTCTGTATTCCCGGCTATGGAGGCCAGAGATGCTCAAGAAACTTGGACGAATGCCTTTCATTGCCCTGCCAGAACGGTGCTTCGTGCCAAGACTTGGTCAACTCTTTCACGTGTACTTGCCCTGCAGGGTGGACAGGAGCCCTTTGCAAAACGAACATCAATGAGTGTCTACAGACCAGCTGTCAGAACTCGGGAACATGTGTTGACTTGCCGGGTAGCTTCCGGTGTAGTTGTGCCGCTGGCTTCACAGGAAACATGTGTGAACTCGACATCAATGAATGCTCTTCTTCCCCATGCGTCAATGGCACCTGCTCTGAACGGTTTCCAGGCGAGTATAGCTGTTCATGTGACGCAGGGTTCTCGGGCCAAAACTGCGATATCGATATTGACAACTGTCGAAATAACTCCTGTGCTAATGGTGCCACCTGTCAGGACTTGGTGGAGGACTTTGGGTGCCGATGCGCCCCAGGCTACACCGGCCAGTATTGCGAGGTGGATGTGAACGAATGCCTGTCCTTGCCGTGTGACAATGGCGGCACCTGTGTCAATGAAGTCGCAAGGTTCGTCTGCAAGTGCAGCTCTTTGTGGCACGGCATACGATGTGAGACACAAACCAATGAGTGCCAGAGTGAGCCATGTGCAAACAATGCCAGCTGTGTGGATGTTCAACAAGACCCAGGCTTCTTCTGCCAGTGTCAACCAGGATTCACTGGTAGTCTTTGCCAGTCTGATGTTGATGAATGCTCAAGTTCTCCGTGTGGCAGTGGTGGCACATGCACTGATCAACTCAACTCATACAGTTGCCTTTGTCCGTTGGCCTTCACTGGTTCAACATGTGAGACGTATATCAGTGCCTGTGTCGAAGGCGCATGCTTCAATGGATCTTGTATCGATGGTGGTGACGGCCTTAACTACAGCTGCCTCTGTGAACCAGGTTTCACTGGTCAAAACTGTGAGGTTGACATTGATGACTGCGCTGACTCACCGTGCTCTAATGGGCGGTGTGTCGACCTGGTCGCAAACTATTCCTGCCTTTGTCAGCCTGGCTGGTCAGGGGCAGGCTGCTCAGTCAACATCAACGAATGCCATTCACAGCCGTGTCAAAATGGTGGTACATGTTTAGACGAAGTAAATAGGTTTCACTGCAGCTGCTCGGCTGGTTTTACAGGGCTGCATTGTGAGATGAACATTGATGATTGCTCACCTAATCCTTGCCGAAATGGAGCAACTTGCCTGGATGGTGCAAACAGTTTCAGCTGTTCCTGTGCTTACGGCTTTTCTGGGCTAAGGTGTGACGTTGATATAGACTTCTGCTCTTCATCTCCGTGTTACAACGGAACATGCCAAGATCATCGTGCAAATTTCACCTGTAACTGTGCGCCCGGTTTTGCCGGTGAATTGTGTGACGCCAACATCAATGAGTGCTCATCTAACCCGTGTGTGAATGGAGTGTGCATAGATCAGGTGGCTGGATACTCATGCTTCTGTCAGCCCGGATTTGCAGGAGATCAGTGCAAGGTGAACTTCAATGATTGTCTGGCTGAGCCTTGCTTGAACAGTGCTACCTGCTCGGATGGCGTTGACAGCTTTAGCTGTACGTGCTTACAGGGCTACACAGGAGACCTTTGTCAGACAAATTTCGACGAGTGCTTCAGCGACCCTTGCCAAAATAATGGCACCTGTGTGGACAAGGTTGGCAGTGCAGCTTGCGTTTGCCAGCCAGGCTTTACCGGTCAGCTCTGTGAGTCAAACATCGACGAGTGTCAAAGCTCACCTTGTCAAAATGGAGCGCTTTGCATTGATGAGGATAACCGATACATGTGCTATTGCAAACAGGGTTTCCATGGCCAGATATGTGCCCTGAATTTCAATGACTGTTTGGGCCATCCATGTGGTCAGTTTGGTAACTGTACAGACCTGGTGGCTGACTATAATTGTACTTGCTGGCCGGGCTACACAGGAAGAAATTGTAGCGACGATATTGATGAGTGTATTGCTTCACCATGCTTGAACGATGCAAACTGCACCAATGTTCCTGGTGGGTTTCAGTGCAGCTGCCTCGCAGGGTATTCAGGAAATCTTTGTGATAGTGACATCGACGAATGCCTCTCTGATCCGTGCTTGAACAATGCTACATGTGTCGACATAATTGCAGGGTTTGGCTGCTCATGCCCTCCGGGATACACAGGGCAACTTTGCGAGGAAGATATCGATCACTGTGCTCAGCTCTCGTGTTTCAATTCAGGAACCTGCCGAGACCACGTTGTCTTTGCTGCGTGTGAATGTACAGCAGGGTTCACTGGCAACCAATGTCAAACTGAAGTGGATGAATGCCAGTCGAGTCCTTGTCGAAACGGAGGAGCTTGCAACGACGACATCGCCTCCTTTGCCTGTCAGTGCCTTCCGGGCTTCACAGGATCTCTTTGTGAAGTTGAGATCGACGAGTGCGTGGCTGATTTGCCCGTGTGTCAGAACGGCGGAACTTGCTTGGATATGGTGAACAACTTTAACTGCTCCTGCTCCAATGGGTTTGATGGCGACCGGTGCCAGGTGGATATTGATGAATGTCTCTCACAGCCTTGCCAGAATGGCACCTGCTTAGATAGCAAAGCCTCCTACAGCTGTCTCTGTCATCTGGGCTTCACCGGAGCACTTTGTGATGACGACGTGGTTGAGTGCTCCTCTAGTCCGTGTCAAAATGGAGGATTTTGCAGCGAGCCATCGCCCGGCAGTTTTATCTGTTCATGCACTGGTGGTTTTACCGGCACAGTTTGTGGTGTTGAGATCAATGAATGTGACAGCTCCCCATGTCTTAATTCTGGTAATTGCACCGACCTCGTGAACAATTTCTCTTGTGACTGCGAAAGCGGATTCTCAGGAGTGACTTGTGAGACGGATCTCAGCCTCTGCCCTTACACGCCTTGCCTCCATGGTAGCTGCATACAACAAACATTGCCAGCAGGAAACTACTCAGAAAGGCCTCTCCAGGCAGCCAGTTTCTGCCGATGTGACGCTGGCTACACCGGCAGTTACTGCGAGTCTGATATTGACTTTTGTATCAACCACTCCTGCCAAAACAGCGCCACCTGCCAGGATGGCATCCTTGACTATTCCTGCCTCTGCCAGACTGGCTACACAGGGCTGCGCTGTCAGCATGAGGTGGATGAATGCTCGTCATCTCCGTGTTTGAACTCTGGCCGCTGCACAGATCTTGTCAATGAGTTTATGTGCAACTGCTTAGCAGGTTTCACGGGTGTTCGATGCGAGACCAACATTGATGATTGTCACAATGTTGACTGCAACAATGGAACCTGCCTAGATCAAGTTGCCAACTTCCAGTGTCTCTGCCCACCTGGTTTCCATGGTAACAAATGCCAGAACGAAATTGATGAGTGTCTTGGAGTGTTTTGCGCGCACAATGGAACGTGCATGGATCGTATTAATGGCTTTGACTGCCAATGCCTGTCAGGGTACACCGGTCATCTTTGTCAAACTGACATTTTTGAATGCGCATCTGCACCATGCAAAAATGGCGCGGCTTGCGTGGATATAATCAACAGCTACACGTGCCAGTGTCTGCCTGGCTACACCAGTGTGAACTGTGAATCGGAAATCTTGGAGTGTGCATCTTCACCTTGTTTGAACAACGCAAGCTGTGTAGATATGGTGAACAGCTTCTCTTGTAACTGCCCAGCGGGCTTCACAGGTAGATACTGTCAGACAGAGCTCAATGAGTGCGCTAGTCTGCCTTGTTACGTCAACAACACCATTAACTGCATCGACCGTCTCAGTGGCTACAAATGCGTTTGTAAATCCGGATTCACCGGTCTTCAATGCAATGAGGATATTAACGAATGCCTGTCTCTCCCCTGCAAAAATGGAGGATTTTGTTTTAACTTTGACGGCGGGTCCGAGTGTTTCTGCCGATCTGGGTTTGGTGGTCAGCAATGTGAGCGTGAGTACAACGAATGTCTGAGCCAGCCGTGTCTTGAGGGTGGATCGTGCACTGACGTCGTGGACGCCTTTCAGTGCAACTGCACAAAGACACGATACGGCGACCGATGTCAGTTTGAGAACACCTGTGTGACGAACGGAACATGCCTGAATGGCGGAGACTGTGTCTTGCAGGCTGATAGTACCTTCATCTGCCGGTGTCCGGCTTATACCTCGGGCTCAAGGTGTGAAACAATCATTGATGTCTGTTCAGCCAGTGCACCGTGCAAGAACTCAGGGACCTGCATCAATGATCAATCTCCCCGAGGCTACTCATGTTCCTGCCCTGTTGACTTCACTGGCACCTACTGCCAGACAAGAGTCCTCCACCCATGCTTATCACAGCCATGTCTCAACTCCGGATCCTGCCGAGAACTTGACTTTGGACAGCGCTATGAGTGTGTGTGTCCGGCAAGCCACCTTGGAAAGGTGTGCGGTGTGTCATGTAGAAGTTGCACCGTGGAGATTCCACCCGTCCTCCTCCTTCCTCCACCTCCACCCGATCTTCCAGCCGCCTTCACAACCCTCTCAACCGTTTCATCAACTATTCTGTCCACAATGGCAGCCACATCAACTTCAGGTGCAGGCAACAAGACAACTGAGATGCCTTTAACTACAACTGAGACACTTGGGACATCATCCCTTCCTCAAGAGCCATCGTCTTCTGGGCGGCCACAAGGCGGTATGTCTCCCGCTGCAACCACACAAGTCTCTGCTTCAACTTCAGAGCAAATCCTCAGTTCAAATCCCACAACCACAAAACCAGTGTCTGCACCTTCCATTGAAACCACATCACCATCTATTCTGACCACAGCGAGCATTGGAGAAACTTTGCCTGCGAATGAGACCACAACAACGCCTTATCCCACAACCGAATCTCCAATGATGTCACCCCTTCCGCAAGAGCAATCATCAACCATGCAGGCACAAGATGGGACATCGCCAGCCACTACTACACCAGTTGTAGCTTCAACATCAGATCGAATGTCAAGTTTGAAACCTGCTATCACACAGCCAGTGACTATGCCTGCAAATGAAACCGCAGCACAACCTAGTCCAACCACAAGTAGCTCAGAGACTTCAAAGACAACAGATCAGTTGGTCTCAACAACCATCTCTTCTGAGCCACGACCTACCTTGTCACCGACAGTACCGCCTCCCTCGGTAACATCTGAACCGCTCAGTCCTTGCAACCCAAACCCCTGCCGAGGAACGTCTGTGTGCCGGTTGAGCAGCAGATCTGCTGGGGGTTTTGTTTGTGATTGCTCACCCTTTACGTTTGGAGTGAATTGTTCTGAAAGTAAGTCATGACTTGAGAAAGAATACTATTGGCTTATTTGGGCAATGACATGGCCAAGGAAAAGTTTTGTTGCTGGTTAGCTCAATTACAAACTTATAAATGAAGACTTTAAAAGAAGACACCTGCTGTAGATCATAAATTTATGAGATGCTTGCAAAGTACTCACTTCTTTCTTTGTAGAAATAGAGGGTAGGTAGCTCTGGCTGGATTAGCAACTCATTGCTCTCTCTCTCTCTCTCTCTCTCTCTCTCTCTCTCTCTCTCTCTCTCTCTTTCTCTCCTCTCTCTCTGTCGTGTTTATTCTCTCTCTCTCCGCTCTGTCTCTTCTCTCTCTC
>JAOWAR010007808.1:0-13989 GCA_028571005.1 Clathrina lutea
TTTTTGGACCGGGCATCGCGCGGCTGGCGGCGCAGCCCCACCTACGGACTAAGATCAGTTAGACGTGCACCTCTTGGGTCGCGGTATCGCGCTGGACTCCGGTCCGCTCATGTCGTACAATTTCGTGCAAAGCATGACCTCTACGCGATCTGCAGGGTGGGTAGAAAATTTTTGCATGCAAAGCATAATCCGTCCAAAGGACGGGTACTCTGCTAGTCTTATATATTTCTGAAGTTGTGTGTATGTCTGTCTGTGTTCTATACGTTGAAAAACGCCTGCACCGATCGGCACCAAACTTTCTGCGACGCCTGACCCTTCCCTTTTAGAAAAAGAACGAACTTTCGCCGAGCTCTTCTTCCTGCGGAACGAAGACACCGCCACCCCACTGGTACAAAGGTACAGGCACCCCGCCGTCTACAAAGGTATAGGCAGCTAAATTTATCGCAGCCACAGTCACAACAGCCATTCACCTAGAGATCGCACATGCACGGGGAACGCCATTTTTGGACCGGGCATCGCGTGGCTGGCGGCGCAGCCCCAACTACGGACTAAGATAAGTTAGAAGTGCAACTCTTTGGATCGCCATGTCGCGCTGGTCTCCGGTCTGCTCATTTCGTGCAAAGCATGACCTGTCCACAGGACGGGTACTCAGCTAGTATACATAAAATATATGTCGTTCCTTGGCTTTTGCCCTGTTGAGCACTCTCACTTGAACACACCATGCTGCTCACATTTTGGAGAGCTCACAACTTTTGGTGGTTTGAGCACTCTTGGCAAAGCAGGACTTCGTTTCGACGCGCATATGTTAAAATTTTTGAATGTGCAAAAAATCGATACCATGCGTGAAAATGACAAGAAGCGATCGTTGAGAGGCCACTCGAAAAGCCCCAAATGACTCCTTTGCAAACTTTTCTGCACGGAGCAATGATCGGTGGCACTTTGATATCGCGGTCAAACCGTACCTCGAAAAAAGCGTCCAAGAAGCGTTCCACCCAAGAAAAGACGGTGGTTTCTTGTCGCATGTTTCAGACTTATGAGTTGCCATGACAACAACAAGCCATATAAATTTTGCCTGGAGAAGCTCATTTTCTGTCGTGTCCCAGCTTCTAAGCTTCAATCCTGGCATTGGTTTACACGTGCTCTTAGCGTGGGCAGGTTT
This sequence comes from Clathrina lutea, assembly GCA_028571005.1. Lineage (NCBI taxonomy): Eukaryota > Metazoa > Porifera > Calcarea > Clathrinida > Clathrinidae > Clathrina > Clathrina lutea. The sequence goes on from JAOWAR010007808.1 coordinate 1,160, forward strand.
GGCAGGAAATTCATCGCTGCATCGGCTCGCAATTCGGGTTTTGGCAGACGTGTGCAGAGGCGCCATCAATCAGCTGTTTGACCTATCATGAAGGTGACCAGCGTTGGAACCGCAATCGCTCACTGACTTTCACAATGAAGGATTTTTTGATAAAGTAGTCATTTCCGTACTTTTTCTGGGCTTTTTCTTGTTCTGATCATTGCTCTCGTCCTCACTGGCTCACGTATTGCCTGGCAAGAAAGAACTGTTCGTAGAGCGATGTGCCAATCATTGTCGTGGTGCCATGAAGTCGAGCAAGAAAACATTTTTTGATGGAACGACTTTTTACAATCCACTCGCATCTTCAATTGTAAGAACTTTATTGACAGACTCGAGGGTGGACAAGAACGGTACAAAGGAAAAAAAGACGTTTCGAAGTACTACTCCTTCCTCAGTATTTTTACAGACACACGTTAGTTTTACAGAGAGGCTAGTTCTTGTCCACCCTCGATCTGTCAAGAAAATTCTTACAAGAAAACATTGGCTGCCTCCACTCCTCTCTAAAACAGTTCTGTTCTGCTGCATGAGAAGGGGCTCTTAATTTTTCGCGAACTCAACAGAAGTCAAGCCGAAACTGCAAAACCGGCGAGAGCTATAGCGTTGCTGGCATTGCGGTCAAGGCCAGGCGCGATCGATTTTTCAATATGCGCATACTATGGCAACCACGTTTTGCGATTTGAAAATTTCCCTAGATGCACTAACATACGACGCATACGCATCAAAATGGAGTCCTGCTCCTTGGCGTGGTACGGCGACCAATGTTTCTGGAATGCTCGCACAAGCAGAAAGCTTCTGGGGGGACTGATAGAGTCTTGGCTTTTTCACATCCTTGTCTCAGCTTCTGTACTGCACTGATGAGGTCACAAAAGCCGAAACAGTACTGTCTGCAGTTAAATATACATATAAATTCCTCTCTGTCTGTCTACAACTCTTTCTCGGCCCAGTTTCTACAACTCTGTCTCTCCCCTGGTAATTATTTCTCTCTATATGTTTTCAGTCTCTCTGTTCCCCTCCTTTCTCCTTCTCAGACAAGTCTACCTCTCTCCTTGTTTTTTCTAGATAGTTCTCTCAAATCACTTGGTTCCCTGGGTTCTTTGTATTTGTTTTCTGGTATCGTCAGAGTCCGATTTTCCACATATCTTGGGGCAAGACGAATCTGGTAAGAGAACTACGTCAGTCTTTGCTGGTTGGTAATGTGTGTAAAATAAGCAAACTTTGAATGATCTGTCTTTCTGTCTTTCTTGATGAATCGGACAAGCAATATCCGCTTTCACGTTCTTTTTTGCTCGTGTATGAGTTGACAAAACACCAATAATATCCATATCGATAAAACTCTCTCTCTTTCAAGGCCACACTTTCGTTGGACTAAACTCCGAACTGCATTTTGGTATAGTTGTGCAAGCCTTCCTCGGGTTCTAAACAGCATCTCTGCAGGCGATCAATTTAAGTACTTTCTGACGTCTCCTGTCCGGTCGGAAATCTACCCTTCACAGAAAGTTGGACGTTTACAGCCGTTCGCCAAAATTTGGAAATCTGAGCTCTGCAGTATTGCTTCAAGGCCGGCTTCTTTCTGGTTACAGGCAGAGCCTCCAAACAGTCCCAGACAGGCTATTTTCTTTCATGTGTCACCTTTCCATTGTCCTAGTCAATGTTGTGTTCAGTGAAACAAGCAGGCTCCACCTCTACTGAAAGTTCCCTATAATGTGCCTTATTTTGGGTATGTGCCTTTTTCGAGGGCCTTGCCGGCCTGGACCTAGGTGCGAAAAAAAGGACGTGTTCAAAGGGGTCACAGCCATGAGGATTCAATGGTTTATGTGAGACGGTCGATTATGGAGGCTCTAGCTGTTATCATCTCACTTGGTCATGATATAAAGCTTTAAAGGAAAGACATAAGGGATGGTGATTTGGTACGATTACCCTGGCACAACACCCAACTGACAGTCCCAAAAAAAGACTCGCAGATAAAGTTTTCAATGGCATTCCTACTTCTCTGTGGTGATTTCAGCACAAAATCATACAATGAGAGCACCAGTCATTTGTAGCACTCGAATGAAGTTATAAGGAAAAAATTAGACGTACCAAAATAATGAGCTCTTAAGCTCAACAATGCAGTCAACATGCATGTGCATCGTCATGGCGATAGATGAAGAAAATGTTAAGGTGCTTCAGTACAGCTCTGCCATTTTCTAAACAGTTCACCAGGACAAGAAGTTTTCCAATATTTGCAACATTTTGCACTTGAAGGTACATGTAGCTCTACTCCCTTTGCTATCTGTCTAAATGTGTCTCTAACGCATCTATTGAGTGGTGCAATGTAAAGACCACCTGTTCAGTAGATGAATGCTGAAATTTAAATTATGATAGTTGTTGGTTGGACTGTGTTATGATGAAAAGGAAAGTGGTAGCTCAAAATTTCAGTTCACCACTCTCACTTCCTCTTACATGATAAAGCCACTGTATTTGGGGGATTGCCTCTTCTTGGTGTTCTAAATTACAGTGTCTTGGATTTTTTGGAAACCACAGTGAACAGGAAATAGTTAATTAAGGGCGAAGAGAAATAGGCCATACATGTGCCCAACTTAAAATAATTTGAAATAGAGGAAGAAAACCGACTTTTCCTTGCGCCGTTTGTTAGGTCTATGATTAAAAGGAGGGGATGAAGAAAATTTGAAGTCGATGCAATAGGTAGCAATTGAGTTATAACGAACTAAAGTAGAGGGAACCAGGTTTCGAAAAATAGGGTTTGAAGTTCCCGCCTTCGCAGCCTGAGACTTCATGTCCTCTGGTGTCGATGGAAATTTCTCCTACTTGCCGACAAAAGAGTGGCATTAAAATTACTGTACAGAAACTTGATCCTTTTTTGCGCACTTTTCAGCAAAAAAAGCAAAAAGTGTGAAATCTATTCCCAAGGGGGTAGAACTACCCTTAACAACGTTATACTTTAGAGAAACTTTAGGGATTAAAATGTCTGATGGCTGTTTAAGGTAGAGTTTGAAGTTCAGAGACCAAAACAGCAGGGAAATGCTTTCTCGAAATCCTTCCAAGATATGGACATGACATTCAACAAAGGGGCATCTTTTCATGTGCGTGTCTGACTTTTAAATCCAATCCATGCATAAATACGGAGAGAGAAACATACTGAAAGAGGTGCGTGTAGGATACAGAGAGAGAAAGAGAGTCCAAGACAGACAGAGAGAGAGAGAGAGAGAGAGAGAGAGAGCAACATGTACTTTGCCAAAATCACTTGGGGAAAGATAAAGAACCACATCTGACTCTCAATGTCAGAACATATCATTTGGAAGTCTTGCAAGACTTCCAAATTGCATGTCTGTGTTTTTATTTTTTTCCTTTTTGTTTTCTTTCCTTCCTTTTTATATCCAGATCACTTTTTTCCTTTGGAAAACTTCATTTTGCCTTTCTCCAAGCAAATATTTATCTTGTCTTACCCTGAACACAACCTTAAGCGAAAGACAAAGCGAACAAGTATAAAATCAATCATTACAACTACGGCCTATAACCAGCAGAAAAGTCGATGGCTAGTAGTGGAAGGTCCAGTTGTACTTCAGTGACGGAGTCAGCATCGTCTAACACGATGGTAGCGAGGTTTTGCCTGGGTCAATGGTCTGAGATAAATCTATTCTCAAGATAGTCTGCAAAAGTGCATTCCGGCGAGATCCAGCAATCTGGTCCAGACTTGTTGCCTCTTGCAAGATGCGCCCTCCACAGATAGATTCCAGCGGTACTCTTGCAGCAGGCAAACCGTCACTTTTGACCAAGAGTGGTGGGATCTCGAGCTGTGCTCACCTCTGAATGAGTTATTTGTCATACAATGGGCGTTTCCTTGCGCCAGACTTTTGTTCACTCAGACCTAGGAAAGGGAATCATGTTTCCGAGAAATGCTTCGCCAAACGTCAGCATCTGGGTCACCATACAGCCAGCCCTTCACATCCTTATTGAGTTCCTCCAGAACAGTATCGAACCATTGCTGACCATCTCCACGACCAGAGCTGACAAACAAGGAGAGGATAAACAAGGGTAGGAGAAACAACGATAGGATAGGAATTCGGAAAGAAAACGTTGGGTGGAGGGAGTTAGTAAAATTAGAACGCAAGAACAGCTATCACATCCACTTCTATTGCTCGGAAACGTCAGTGATGAGATGAATGAGCGTACAGATAAGGGATGATCTGAACGACTGATAGTATGGTTGGCAGTTAAGAGGTGGCGTTGCTCATGCGGTTGACTTAAGCTGATCTGCTTCAATCAAGACATGACAAGAAAACTGCATGCTGAACGGTTGTTTTAACGGAATGCTCATAGGTAGACTGCAACATGACTGTCGCCTCAAATCAGTGTCACCCACATCAGTTTTGATTACAACATCATTGAATGCAGAAATGTTATAATTGTATCTGGGGTGATAATGGCAATAAATCAGAGGTGTGGACATTGGCCAACCAAACATTCCCATGTATTCTTCGTTGTATTGAAGGCCATGTCGGAAGATGCCAACACCAAACTGGCAATATTTTTGGAAAGGAAGTAGATTGATGCATTTTCTCTCAACCGCAGCGTCCACAGGAAAATGACCGTTATCGGAGACATCGGTAAAACCATCTCTCTTTATTGCCGTGCAATAAAGGCGAAGGAGCTATTTGCAAATGCTATCAATGTCACGGAGTAGTTCGTCAAACGTCTTATGATAATCTTTTCCTGACCAGATTTACGCCAACCGTTTTAGCCCGTGCGGAAGAGCAAATGGCTGGTGTGCTCTTTCTCGACTCACGCGCAGAAAGGATCAACACAGCTTGTATTCTTGATGCAGCCTACTCAGACATAGAACAACCCAGTCGAACTCAACCTCAAACGCCATGGTCAACACACCTAGCAAGTACTGGCCTGTTGATCTTCTCTCCGACACAATCTAAAAGGTCAACCTTTGCATCTGACTGTGTAGGGTTAGGTCTTTCAACACTGCCTTGAAGAAATCTTTCGTAAAGAGCCTCAACTTTGTCCACCCATCGAAATTTTCTCAGCTTTCAAAGCTGGAGTCCTCTCTACATGAATGTGTAGCGTACACCATCACACGACAAAACCATCCACTCCCCCTTCTTCCCTCCATACGGTGTGACACCATCCTGGTGACAAACATGTGGCTAAAGCTCTTATTCAGCCACGAAAGATGGTGGGCGGACAAAGCAAGGACTAGCAAAAGTGCATTTCGCCTTGGGGATAGGTGGTAGTACTGCCTCTTCTTCGTGCGCTCTCTGCACTACATACACATGCCCTTCAGTAACTTCACACTCCCAGACGTAAGTGCCCTTGGATGTGTGTACTGTGGGCTCATGATGCACCTCATGTACCTCACTGGCGGCCCTGGCGGACTTGGCAGTGTTGACAATGGAGCATGTACCATTCTTGCGGTTGTGGGCTTTGATGCCATAAACAGACTGGCACTCTGGGCACTGAAAAGTGTTCCAATCCTGTTTTTCTCAAATTTTAACCAGGGGATTGCTTTGAACAGCTAGTTCTAATAAATAAAAAAAACTGCTTCTTTCAAAGGATGAATGCAGTAGAATAGCTTGAAATTGACCCACTACTTCCACTCAAGTGCTCGTGATAAAACTAAACCAAGGGCATTGGCGAAATGTCCAACTTCATTTTGTAACGCCACATGTCATGTATTGTTTGACAAGCCGTTTTTCTTTGTCGAAAACAATGTGTACAACCCGATCAGGGACTTTCACTTCCTCAGCAGTGTTGCTTTTCAACGACTGCTTCACATAAGAACCCCCCCACAACCCTGACCAAGCTCATCCCAACATCTCAAGAACAAGCCGACTGTTTCTCAATGGATACCCCACCGTGCCATCGCTGCAATGCTCAGACACATAACTACATAATAATCACAGACACATAACTGCTGTTAAGAGACGAGCAAGTCTTTTTTCCGGACTCGTATCACAAAAACGACACGGTAGATTTTCATGATCCAGCGGCTTAATGAAGACAATGGTAAGCTGTAAGACGATCCGTGTAAGTGCATTTACACTCATTCCCCTAGATAGGCTCTAACACAGCCGGCTCATCCACAAAACATAATCCCCAAAACAAGAATGCCTCTAACATTGGCTTGTGCATGTTGTGCATATGGGCATGGAAAACGCCATTTTCTCTATGGTAACAGGCCTTTCCCTGGATCAGGGGCTATCCCAGACTGTGAAGAAAGCAGCAACCCATGGACATTCCTCAAAACGCTGTTACAAGTTCATATTGTTTGGAAGGCCTTTTCTCGAAGATTGCACCTTGTCATTTTCTGCGTGTTTTAATGTGTGTTTGTAGTGGTGATTGTGGTTAATACTGGCACAAGAACATATGACAAATCATGATCATGAATTTAATGGTGCTTTCCCAGAGCCTAATACATATATTTTGAGCAGCAACAGGCAACACCTATATTTTTTTGCTGTGACTATATTGTGTGTACAGATGTCATGGAGTACCAACAGCCATGGGAAATGGTAAACATGCTGACGAATTGTCACCAAGTTAAAGTTCATGCAGCAGAAGAATCTTAGTTGATAATGTGTTTCTGGAGTACCTAGATCGTTTGTCTGCTGTGCCCGTCATTATAGAATTGCTTGATTATTAAAATTCATGGCATGCCCCAATTACATCAGCTTGTCTTGGTCTGCTGTTACAGGCTCAACAACTTATACTTAGCTTTAGACGTCCACAGCTGACGGACATTGCTCAAAAGTGTGTAGCAAAGTCCTTGATTACGCGGCAGATCTTTCAAAAAATTCGTCAAACCGGTAAAAAATTGGAAGCCGCCCTCGACATGTACATTGCCCTAAGTGAAACTGGTGATAAGGGATACCTCATTTATAAGGACGTTTTGAGATCATTCGGTCCTTTTCAACCTTCTGCTCAACTCCTCCGTGCAATGGAAGCTCTGGAAAAAAAAACCTTCGGCCAAGTACTTCAAGGAGGTGAGACCTATCTGCAGCAAAGGGTAAGAACAGGCAGGTAACCTGTCCTTTCCCTTTAAATTGCAGGCAGGAAGTCTTCTGCATTTTGTATGTTTTTCCTCTCATCTTCTCTTCGTGTATGTGTCTCTCTCCCTGTAGCTATGTATCTTTTCCTTGTGGTTTTCTAAATGCTTCTCTTTAACCGTTAGGTTTCCCTATTTATTCGTATTTTCCTTTCTGATATTCTCAGGGGCCGAAAGGTTACACGTCAAAGTCCAAGATGGATATGATCCTGTCAAGTGCCCAGCCTCTGCCAATGCTGGTTGGTGATGTGTGTCGAAGGAGGACAATTCTTTGTGATAGTTCTCTTTCTTTTTTCTTTTTATTCTTGTTGAGTTCACAAGCATATAGATGCCTCTCTTTTCACATCGATCTTGTTCTTATAATAGCTTAAGACAAGTCCAAGCCAGAAGCATAAAACTCCTGCAAGGAACTTATGCCGGGCGGGTACCTTCCTCTTCAGAAAGTTCTCCGGGATGTCTTTAGAACTTAGAGAAACTTCAAAATCATCACAGGACCTGAGATCCGTCAAACCAAAAATAAAATGTTTTGTCTTCTTGCTGCGTGCCTCTAACAATCGCCTTCATTGGCCATACATTTCCCCCGGTGGAGTCCACATTTGGTTTTGATATCTTTAAGGAATGTTTGTTTACTCGAAGAAAATGAAGCTCGAACACCGTCCTGAGACCGGAACTCGAACCTGCGGGCCTAATCGCCTAGCAGGTGACAATCACCTGACTGTCCGCTACACCATCACGTCATCCTTTAAAAGGATGGGCAATGGCGCAGTTTCAAGGTCACGTTATCTCGACCACACGGGAGTCTGCGGTCGGGAAGTTGGTAGTAGCGAGCCGGGGAAGACCGGACAGTTAGCATGTAGTTGGTAGTAGCGGGAGAAGTTGGTAGTAGTGAAGGAAGACCGGACAGTTAGCACGTACAACGTGATTCGAACTGACCGGCCCCCGAAAGAAACGGTCAAAGCCGAACTAGCGTGGTCAGATGGGAGAGAAGAGATGTGACCCTGCACGGAGGAAATGCATTGATCGAAGAAAATTTAATGAACCTCAAACTCCGTGCCGAAACCGGAACTCGAGCCTGCGGCACTAAATCGCCTTACAGCCGAGAATCACCTGACTATCCGCTACACCATAACGTCATCCTCTGAAAGGATGGGCAATGGCGCAGTTTCAAGGTCAGGCTATCTCGTCCACGCGAAAGTCCGCGGTCTGAAAATTGGTAGTAGCTCGCTACTACCAACTTCCAGACCGCAGACTCCCGTGTGAACGAGATAACTTTGAAACTTATACATGTGTCGCTCCTTAGCTTTTGCCTTGTTGAACCCTCTCACTGGGACATGCCATGCTGCTCGCATTTCGCAAAGCTCACCGCCTTTGGTGGCTTGAGCACTCTTGGCATAGCAGGACCATCTTTCGACGCGCATGCGTTGGAACTTTTGAATATTCAAAAAATAAAACTCAAACCATGGGTGAAAATGCCCAGAAGCGCTCCTTTAGAGGCCACTCGAAAAGCACTACTAAAGGACTCCTTTGCAAGCTTTTCTTCATAGAGAAATGATCGGCTCGAAAAAAAAACAGTGCCCAAGGAGTGCTCCACCCAAGAAAAGACGGTGGTTTCTTGTCACATTCTCCCAACTTGTGCGTCGCCATGGCAACAAGCAATACAAATGTCTCACCTGGAGAAGCTCATTTTCTGCTGTGTCCCGGTTTATAAACCTCAATCATGACGTTGGTCTACAGTGCTTTGGGTGGGCAAGTCTGGCAGGAAATTCTTCGCTGCGTCGGCTTGGGAAAACACCTCATTTTTCTAAATGGCATCAAAGTTGGGCAAACACCTCCTTTTCCTAACTAATCGTCTCTTCGGTGACTTTTTCCTCAATCCTTGGCTTCCTGATGAACGTTTTACTCAATCGCCATTCACTTAAAAAAACACACTTTTCTTACCTCCTCTGCCTTCTGACGACCTTTTTCTTTCTTGCTAGTTCGCCACTCACTTCAAAGAAACGATCTCTTTCTCCTAATTGGTCTACTTTCTAGTCCTTTCTTGGAGGCGCCCAAGATCAAGAAAACACCTCAAGTTTCCTAACTAAGGTGTACCTTGAAAACACCTCTCGGAGGTGCTCCTGTGACCTGTCATGAAGGTGACCGAAGTTGGAACCGCAATCGCTCACTCTTCAGAATGACGGATTCTTTTGATATAGTACTCATTCTCATTCTTTTTCTGGGCTTTTTCTTGTTCTGATGATTGCCCTCGTCCTCACTTGTTCACGTATCGCCTCGCAAGAATAAACTGTTCGTGGCGCGATGTGCCAATCCTCGTCATGGTGCCATGAAGTTGAACAAGGAACAAAATTGTTATCTCTACTCCTCTCCAAAACTTTTCTGTTCCGTCGGAGGGAGCTCTTGCTTTTCCATGTACTCAGCAGACGTCAATCCGAAACTGCAAAACTGCCGAGAGCTATTTGCTGGCTTTGCGGCCAAGGCCAGGCGCGATCGATCTTTCAATAGGCGCGTACCATGGCAGCCCTATTTTGGGATTTGAAAATCACCCTAGATGCACTAAGATGTAAGGCATGCCCGTCGAAACAGAGTCCTGCTTCTTAGCGGGGTATGGCAGCCTGTGTTTCTGGGATATTCCCACAAGCGGAAAGGTGGTGGGGGTTAGAGATACTGTCTTGGCATTTTTGTAACCTTGTCTCAGCTTCTGGACTGCACTGATGAGGCCACGAAAGTCGAAACAGTCTAGCCCTCTTCTTGTTGTTTTCTAGATACTTCTCTCAGATCACTTGGTTACCTTGGCTCTTTGCATTTGTTTTTTGATCTCCTCAGAGTCCGATTATCAATGTGTTTCGAGGCCAGGTGAATCTGGTAAGAGCACTAACGCAGTCATTGCTGGTTGGTAACGTGTGTCAAACAAACAAACTGTGAATGATTTGTTTTTCTTTCTTGCTGAATCGGACAAGCAATGTCCGCTTTCTCGTTCCCTTTGCCCGTGTTGTAGTTGACAAAACACCAAGAAATATCAATATCAACAAAACTCTCTCTTTCAAGGCCACACTTTCGGTGGTCTGAATTCCGAACGGCACTTTGGCGTATACATAGCTGGGTATATAGTTGTGCAAGCCTTCCTCGGGTTCTGAACAGCACCTCAACTAAAGTACCTTCTGACATCTTCTGTCCGGTTGGAAGTCTACCATTGACAGAAAGTTGTACGTTTACAGCCGTTTGCCAAAATTTGGAAATCTGAGTCTCTCAGTCTTGCTTAAAAGGCGGAGGTCTTTTTGATTAGGTGCAGAGCCTCCAAAGCATTCCTAGATATCCTAATGCTTTCAAAATTTAGCACCTTCCTATTGTCCCAGTCAATGCTGTGTTCAGTGGAGCAAGTATGCTCTATCTCCACTGAACGTTCACGTAATCTCGCCTTGTTTGTAGTTGGTCCCCACCTTTTCTAGGCCTAACGATGAGAAAAGCTATACAGAATTGAACCCAAGAGAAACAACTCAGCTGAAACATCGCTCGCAATTTAGTTTAAGCATTGGCTAATAAGGAGAGAGTTTTTTGAGCCAAGAAGGTTTCTAAGTTTTCTTCAAATTAAAGTAACGTCCTTGTTGCAGAACCTTCATCCCAAGATCTTGTGCACCGATGCGTATTTGGAATTGAGAGGAACTCGAAAAACAACAAAACTGAGAGAGGTGTCTGCCGCACCCTGGTCCTGTCTTTTCATTGCATGCCTTTACAAAGTACCGTCAATATGGTCATCCAACCTAGTCGAGTTCACAATCCTTCACGACCTTTCTCAGAGAAGTATCCTTTCGTATGTGCCTTTTTGGGGGGTGTGTACCTTTTTTGCGCACCTTGCCTTAAGCTAGGTGCGAAAAAAGCACAGTCATGTTCAAATGGATCACAGCATGAGGATTCAATGGCTTACGTGAGCCAGTTGATTATGGAGGCTCTGGAGGCCATTTCTACACTTGGTTATGATAACTACAGCTTTAAAGGAAAGACCTAAGGGATGGTGGCCCGGTATGGTTACCCTGGCACAACACCCCTCTGCTAGTCACAAAGAAGACTCGCAGACAAAGTTTTCAATGATATCTCTATTTCTTTTTGGTGGCTTTAGCGCAGAATCATACAATGAGAACACCAGTCATTTGTAGCACTCGAATGAAGTTACAAAGAAAAGAAATTAGACGTACCAAAACAACGAGCTCTTAAGCTTGACAATGCAGTCAATTGCAATCTACATTGCATCGTCAAGGCGATAGATGAAGAAAACATTAAGGTAGCGCGGGCTTTCTAAAAATTTCAGTTTAATTTTTTGACATGGTTTAAAGCCTTCTGTTAATCGAGTGCAACAACTCCAAGGAGGAAAAAGTGGGGCTAAACACTGCTACAAGCACATATTGTTTGCAAAGCATTTTCGAGTATATAGCATCTTGTAATTTTCTGCGTGTTTTGATGTGTGTTTGTAGTTGTGATTGTGTTTTAAACAGGCACTGAGAAGAACACGACATATTTCAATCATGAATTCAATGGCGGCTTTCCCAGAGCCTAATGCATATATTTAGAGCAGCAACAGGCAACAGCTATTATTTTTGCTTTGACTATATTGTGTGTACAGGTGTCGTGGAACGTGAACAGCCATGGAAAATGGTAAACATGCTGATGACTCTATTGCCAAATTCAAGTTCATGCAGCAGAAGAATTTAAGCTGATATAACATGTTTCTGGAAAGCATGTAGATTGTTTGTCTGCTGTGCCCGTCGTAGAATTGCTTGATTAGTAAAATTCATGCCCTAACTACATCAACTTGTCTTGGTCTGCTGTTACAGGTTCAACAACTTGTACTTAGCTTTGGACAAGTGAAGGACATTGCTCGAAAATGTGCAGAAAAGCACTTGATTGAGTGGCAAATCTTTCAAGACATTCGTGACACCCGCAATTTATACAAAGCGGCACTCGATCTGTATATTGCCCTAGAGAAGACAGGTTTTGAGGGATACCTTATTTTTGAAGAAGTTCTGAGTTCATGGGGTCCTTTTCAGCTTCCTACACACCTCCTCCGTGCAATGGAAGCTCTTGAATTAAAAAACTTCCGCCAACTACTTCGAGAAGGTGAGACCTATGTGCAGCAATGGGTAAGAACAGGCAGGTAACTTGTTGTTTCCCTTTAAATTGCAGACAAGAAATCTTCTGGTCTTTGTATGCTTTTTCCCCTCTTCTTCTCTTCATGTGTGTGTCTGTGTCTGTCTCTCTCTCTCTCTCCTTGTGGTTTTCCAAATTTTTTCTCTTTAACCATATTAGGCTTCCCTATTTCATGGTCTTTTCCTTTCTGATATCCTCAGACCCCAACGGTCCACGCGTCAAAGTCCAAGATGGATATCATCGTGTTCAGTGCACTGCCTCTACCAATGCTGGTTGGTGATGTGAATCGATGATAGATCTTATTCTTTTTTTCCATTTTTTTCTCGTCGAGTTCACAAGATTATAAATGCATCTCTGTTCCCATCAGTTTTGTTCTTATAATAGCTCAAAACAAATCCAAGCCAGAAACAGAAAAATCCTGCAAGAACGTTACTCCGGGCGGGTACATTCATCTTCAGAAAGTGCTCCGGCCTGTCTTTAGAACTTAGAGGAACTTTAAAATCATCACAAGAGCTGAGGACTGTCAAACCATTGTTTTGTCCTCTTGCTGTGTGTGTCTAACAATCGCCTTCATTGTCCGAACATTTACTCCGGGGTG
>JAOWAR010007919.1:0-13987 GCA_028571005.1 Clathrina lutea
TATGAAGTGGCTTGCCTCGTCTGTCGTTGTCAGTAAGGGAAAAGCGAGTAAATTTTTTTGCGGGTTTGTCATACATATAGATCGAGAGGAAAAAGAAAGATCGTGATTTTTGGCCAAAAAAAAAGAGCGGGCGCGGACTGTACGCGTGACATTGTATTGCTGGCCATGTTACCATACCATCTGTTTTGCTTGGCGCATCCTTTCTCTTCTCTTGCTGCTACTCTGCTCGCCATCTCTATCTCTGTTTTTCTTTATCTCTCTCTCTTTTGTTCTCGGTTCTTATTGCTTGAATAAGAATAACTACGTGTGTATTTGACAGCTGGGACCTCCAAACAATTAATTGTATGCAAAGACGAGGAAAGGTTGATCACGTCTTTCCTGATCCCAACAATTGAAGCTGCATGTCTTATTAGACACATTGAAAGGGAACAAAAGAAACTGTACAGGGTGCATAAAAGCGTGCCCAGAAGTAAGCTCAAGTGCTTACTAGTAAGTTTCGGGTCCCGCCACACATGGTCCACTACTAAAGCTCCTTGAAAAGTGATTCCCAAACCAGAGAGAATGCTAAATGTGTATGAACACGCATATGTGTGAAGACACGTAATTGCATGCACGCATCCTTGGAGCGCCGTATGATGTTTATGTTTCTGTATGCACGTGCATGCTGTGTGTTTTTCCGTGCGTGTGTGTGTTTGCGAATGATCACTTTGTACCTCCACAAGCGCCAATGCTTCCATCTCCTTGGTAGCCATTTCTGCACTGACAAGTGAAGGATCCTGGAGTGTTGGAGCAGTTAGCTAGGCTGTCACAATTGTGGTTGCCAGTTGAGCATTCGTCCACATCTAATATTTGCAAAAGAAGAGAAAAGAGACACGACGTTCAATCTCATGGAAGTGTTGGACCGTCAAGAAAGAAATTTAAGATGGCCGAAACAATGTTTGACTGAACCCTTCCGCTTGTCTTCAGGAAAGAATATGTTGAAGTGTGTACTCGTTTAATTGCGAGCACATGATTTTTGCACGGGTTTTTTGGATGGCTGGGTTAGAGAAATCACCTTAATTCCCAAAAACATGCAACGACGCAAACTTCCGCAAAGGATCAGCATGGATTATGCTCTCTCAAGGACAAAAGATATGAAAGCAGTATAAGAACGTCCATCATTTCAATCAGCTGCCAATTCCAATATCTAACTCTCTCTCTCTGTCAAACTCAATTTGTCAAGCCCAAGGGGTCCCAAGTGGGGCTTGTAGGCACCCAAGGAGGTCCTTAAAGCCATCGTTAGGTACCACTGTGTCCATGTGTCACACCGTGCACACGCGAAGCTGCTGTCCATGTCCGGCAGCACACATTGTCATTCTCAGTTTTCACTTTGGGTGGTCACTCGTGATTAACGAATAAAGGCAGCATTTTAAAAGTGGCTACCACACATTGGCATGTGCTTGTTGAAGCAGAGTTCAGGCAGACACACTGCCTGATAATGCATTTGCCCATGTCAGGGGTGAGCAGTAATTTGCCAGTGCACTTTGGAACACCAAGAAGTTGGATCTATAGTTTTCCTTACCCTAAATTCTTCTGTGCTGGCAGATGAGAACATGGGCCTGTTTTCCCTGCGAAGGCTCTAAGAGCCTGCGCAAACTGTTTGCTTTGTATTTTCCGCACTCTTTTCCAGCTAATTACCGGCAGTCCCCCTTCATTGCCTACATACATAAAAGCTGTTAAGATCACACGTTTAGAAAAATATCCCACTTTAAAAACAACACCGGGCCATTTCTCTGTTAATTTGTTCTGTCAGTGTGAAAACAATGTTTCCTTTTTTCGTTGCTATACCCTGTAATGCCCACGTAAATCTGTAATTTCCAGTGTTGCAGGGCCAACATTTGTCACAAACACCATGAACAAGTATGTTCTTTCGTCCATTTGCTACTGAAATTCAAGAAAATATTCAACAAGACATACCTGTAGGTACTGTCGGGCAAGCCTCAATCACCTATTGAAGAGGAAATAGCACACAGACAGACTGCCTTTCACTACAAAATATGTGCAGAAGCCTCTTGGCATATAAGACATCTACTACGGAGCATTATAGCAAACTGATGGAATTTCTGGCTTGTCCTTACTCAGACCATTGATACTCCTCTGTACCTTGACTTCACAGAGGATGAGAGAGTTTAGCTGGCGAAGTCGAATGTAAATAAAACGTCCCTGCATTCCATCGACAGAATAGTCCACGGAGCTTCCCTGGGCTTGTGTCTGCACAGGGTTAACACAATTAGTCAATAAAAAAATGAAAAATAGCTTAAAACCAATTCTGGTGGATTTAACCAGGCTTGAAACGAAGATAATAATCAATGAACGAATAGTTCCTTTCTGAACGAACAAATGCGGAATAACGCTCTTTAACGTCACCACCATCCGCAAACGTTGCTTTCAGTTCTGGTAAGCAATCCAAATGCTTTAACTTGAAGAATTATCCTTACAGTTAATATTCCTTGAACACAATTTAACTTCAAGTATCGCGTGTGCAGGGAGACAACCAGAGAGAGAAAGAGAGAGAGAAAGAAAGAGAGAGAGAGAGAGAGAGAGAGAGACAGAGAGAGACAGAGAGAGAGAGAAAGAGAGAGAGACAGAGAGAGGGAGAGAAAGAAAGAGACAGACAGAGACATGTAGAGGGGAGGCAGAAAGAAGGAGGGAGAGAGGGGAAATGAACTAGAGGCAGGCCAATTGCCACTCGTTGCTCAAGGCTTCCTTGAGAAGGGTCACCTTCAACTACGCTAAATCTGGCCGTTGCCTCTCGAAGATTTTCACCAATCCTGACTCCCATCTGGTACCCAGAGAACTTCGTTCTTTCAAGGCGAACAGAGAGTGTAGATTCCATCTGGTTTGTCTGCAGTCTTCCGTATGGGTAGAAAAATTGCAAAAAGGTGAAGATGCCCTATTGTCATCACGAGCGCCTCCGTCGCAATGCTTGTCAGTCGTACCCTCCACAGTCCTGCAGCAAAGTTTTCACCCCCCCCCCCCCCCTCCGAATGCTTCCATAGCTATCGGATGATTTCCACGATATTAGTGTGTTGCAAAACGACCAAACCTGGCTCAATAAAAGCCAGCAAGTCCTCAAGGCAACAGACTATTCGCGGCTGAAACGGGCCACGGGTCTGTACAACACTATCGTGCAATAACTTCAGCAACTACTTTGCTGTTGGAAATGAGCATAATTATATTGGCCCGGTTTGGTTTCGACTTGAGGAAGGACTCAATTGTCTGCTGCTTCACTGAAGCTTTGCCTTGGCTCTGTTATACCTCGTTAGGTGGGCATGCAAGTTTGACGAGGTCCCACCATTGTGCTTTATAGTGTGTTTATAGTGTGAGTGGTAACTCACACTCGTTGCACACAGCAAAGGTCGTCTTTCAGCCTTTTCCTTTGCGAACTTCCTACATAAACTGTGTCAACACGTTCTACCTCAACGTTCGCAAAATTTGGCCAAAATCAATCTTCAGCTTTCTTGCAGGCGGCTCACCACCGCTTGGCCTTTCGGCGGAACCCATCTGCTCTGCACGTGCGCCAGGAGAATAATCCGTCCTAGCCATCATACACACTTACTATGGAAATTGCGGACCTTGCGCGCATCATCACCCGTCACAGGCATGCACACATTTCAACGAAGCGCTATACTCCATCTTGCGATCATATATAGTAGTAGTTTGAGGGCCAACCTCCAGTTTCACACGAGCACAGATGCGCGCAAGATTCTCAGGATTTTCTGTCGAACACTCGTTAGTGGAAAATGTGTTCACTCTCAAATCTTAACTAGCATATACCGAATATTCGATCTGATCGCTTCGACACTAATTTCCACTATTGCCCATCCCCAGGGTAGCTTGGAGCACAGAGAAGAAGAAAAGGTTAATGATCACCAGTTTACATTGCACATCCAGGCAAGACAGAAAATACGGACATGTCCTGGCGGTGAACGCATCATTAGAAAGCATTATGAACTCTTTTCTTGGTTCAATGGACATCTGGTAAGCACAGAAGATGCCACCAGGCCCTTTACATAAGTAACAGGGGAAAGCCCTCCACACTTTTCTTTCACATTGAATTCCGTGGGCACTCATATGCTGGTCAAGGGTACGAATCCACTCGCGAAGCTGCGCTGCCTAGATCACGTTTAGTTTTCTTTTCAAAACCACGCACAGCTATAAATGGCTGGATGGACCCGATCAAATAATGGCATAACAAAAATTGGGAAGTGAAGAAGAGCCTAGGCAATATACACGGAGAGAACAGGAAGAAAGGGCATGTCGTGGAGTTTTCCAGTGTAACAAGACGCCCTAAGGGCTGTTTCAACAGGATTGGCATCAGAGAGTGCAGGACCAACTTTTCTTATGCATGTGTTTGCTTACTGCAAATGGAGATCCTGCAATTTCCGGGTTGGCCACTCCTCCGTTGCTATCATCCAAAACGTCTCCGACTCGAATTTCAAAGTCGCTCAGTCGATCGCCACAGCAGTCTCCACGATTGTACAATGTCACCGTTTTAATACTTCGACTTCTCAGGAGGTCAACTCTCCACCACGAATTCGGATGATTAATGGTATGAGCACATAATATCGGATCAGCTGCCGTTCCAAACATATTGACTCGTTCATCACCTTTTAAGAGAAATTGAAGGATGGTGAAAGCGTTAAACAACAAAACCACTGAAGATGGGTGAAAAATGAGAATAAGTGAAAACGGAAGATGGGGGACGAATGAAGATAGTCCTTTCACATGTGTGCACTGAGGGTTAGGAAAAGTCCTGATTCTGGCAGAATGCATGTTTTCTGCTCAATGAATGAATTAACATTCAAAGGGGGATCAGGAGCTGTGATCAATGATTAGTGGACAGAAAATAGACGCTCATGTTAATACGAACTTGGTCTCATCCAAAAAGGTGGTGGTATACTGTAGCTATAGCTGGCTTACAGAGAAATGAAGACACATCAACCTTGCTGCGTACATAACGGAAATGGATGCTGTGTACACAACGGACATGGATGCTGCGTACACAACGGACATGGATGTTGCGTACACAATGGACATGGGTGCTGCTTACACAACGGACTTGAATGCTGCATACACAGCAGACAGGGGGCTGCGTACACAACGGACATGGATGCTGCCATGACAATGGACATGGATGCTTAAACGAATGAGCTGATTTGCTTCTTGCGCCGAGCGCAGTGACAAAGAAGGGAATGCTATTCCCTATCCAATCTAATCATACTTTTGCTCTTATTTACACAAAAAATATGGCTGTTGTTTGCACCAGAGGCACATTTACGTACAACTTCAGGCTTTATTCATGAGCTTCCACACTGTTTTGAGTGATCAGTACATGCGGTTCAGTTTGTGTGGATGTAGGGGGGAGGGGGGGGGGAGGGATGCCTATTGTTACTTACCATTAGGCAATGATCATTGATTGCTTCATCACATCAACTCACCGTCAACCGCGTGGCGGGAGCGCAGGAAATTGTTAAAGTGTATGTAAATTGATGGCTGGCTGGTTGGCTTGTTCAAGGCAATGTTGGTGGTTTCATCACAAGCAGATGCAGCAACTGACAAGAGTGAAACAGCACGAGATTCAAAACATCAAACATCCACTCTGGCGAACTGATAAAACATTTCTCGTTCTGGGAAAGGTTTTCGATGAGAGTGATGTGTTGAAATAATGATAACATTAGCTGCAGTGCGAACCCTTTTTTGGAAAAAAGATTGTCGATTCGTCTGCAGTGTTAAGGCATATCAAGACAAGGAGAATTTCCAGACCATGTCTTGCGGATTGGATCTTCCTCATACATGTATATAAACTCTGTTTAGGGAAGATATTGGTCACACTTGGCCTACCAGAAGACGAAGCCCATGACGTAGAGAAGGCAACTGCCTCTACGCATGCCCAGAATAAGGCCCGCTTTTGACTTCAAAACACCAACCACCTTCTTCCCCTCATACTCCATCCTCATAAACCCGACAACTTTCCTCTCGAAGGAGTTCCTCTCTCCCTCTCCTTTTGTATTATCGTCTTCAGACTACGCCAGTAAAGTATACGTTAAACCTTCCGTTCATTTCCTCATTGCGACCCGACTACCAAAGTTCCAGTTGCCGCTGAAGAACCGAACGCTGGCCGATGGACTCATGCATTGCTAAACTGGTTTTGCCAAGGTCTCAATGCTGCAGAATTAACCTGTTGTCAGCTGCTGCTCACACCACCCAAGTGCTAAGAAGCGAGCTGTTGGTACCAACGATCTACAGCCTTCAATGAAGGCCACATTGCCGCCACACTGTGACAAGGCAGTGCAACTTACTGGGCGCATTTTTTACTCGTTAACCGCGTGAAAATCAAAATGCGATTTGTCATTCTTAAGTTCATACGGGGACCTCGACGTTCAAGATGAAAATCCACGCCTGTCGACAGAGGGAGAGAAAGAGAGAGATAGGTGATAGAGAGAGACAGAGAGCGACGGAGAGAGAGATTTGACGTGCCCATTGTTATGATAATGATCTGAAGTGTCGACCTGCCTTGGCGTCACGGCATTCTTTGTGCTCCGTCTCACCGCCCTTCAGTCGAACCACCCTTTTGTCGCTGCGTCCTTCTGTCGCGACTGGCTCGCAGCGCCATTCTGTCGCAGCGCCGTTGTGTCGCATCTCCCCTCGATTGCAGCGTTCTCTAATAGTTTGCTTTGTTAGTGTCACAGTATGTTTCCTTTTCTCGTTGCTATACGCTGTAATGCCCAGGTAAGTCTGTAATTGCTAGTGTTGCAGGGGCAACATTTTTCACAAACGCCATAAACCTGTATGTTCTTGCCATCATTTGCTACTCACGTCCAAGAAAATATTCTACAAGACATACCTGGAGGTGATATCGGACAAGACTCCGTCACCTATTGAAGACGAAATAGCACACAGGCAGACTGCCAATTACTACACAATACCTTCAGAAGCATCACGGCATAATAAAAGAAATCTACTACGGATCATATGGCAAAATGACGGCATTTCTGGCTTGTCCTTACTCAGACCATCAATTCTTGTCTGTACCTCAACTTCGCAGAGGACGAGAGCCTTTTGCTGGCGAAATCGAATGTAAACATAACGTCCCTGCATTCCATTGGCATAATAGTTTTTTGCGCTTCTCCGTTCTTGAGTCTGCACAACGTTGACACAAAAAGTCAATAAAAGGATGAAAGAAAGAGTTAGTTTATACAAATTCTGATGGATTTAACAAGGTTTAAAACGAAGGTACTAATCCACCAATGAATCTTTTTTCAAATGAATACGGAATAACTCTCTTTTACCAGCGCCAGTATCCCAGACGTTGCTTTCAGTTCTGGCATGCAATCCAAATGCTTCAACTTCAAATGTCACCCTTACAGTCAGTGCAGGGAGACACCCAGAGGGCGCGCGCGCGAGAGAGAGAGTATGGGTGTGAAAGAGAGAAAGGCCCTTTACACAAGTAACAGGGGAAAACCCTCCCCACTTTTCTTTCACGTTGAATTCCACGGGCACTCATATGTTGGTCAAGGGTACGAATCAACTCGCGAAGCTCTGCTGCCAAGATCACGTTTTGTTTTCCTTTTCAATACCACGCACAGCTGTAAGCGGCTTGATGGGGTCCCATCAAATAACGGGACAACGGGGTAATATGTGTAATGTGCATTGTCCAAATAGCCAAGGGTTAATCGAGGGCTTCTGCACGGTGTGGCGACAACCATGGGCGGATTTGAACCCGCAAACTTTCGCGTGTAAAGCGGCTGCATAACCACTGCGCCACGGAGGCACCACACAAATTATGGTGTAAGAAAAATTGGCAAGTGAAGAGGAACTTCAGCAATATAGACAGGTGAGAGAACAGGAAGAAAGGTCATGTTGTGGAGTTTTTCAGGGTAAGAAGAAGACCTTATGACTGGTTAAACAGAATAGACATTCGAGAGAGTAGAACGAGCTTTTCTTATGCATGGCTTTGCTTACTCCAAATGGAGATCCTGGAATTTCCGGGTTGGCCACTCCTCCGTTGCTATCATCCAAAATGTCTCCGACTCGAATTTCAAAGTCGCTCAGTCCATAATCACAGCAGTCTCCACGATTGTACAATGTCACAATTTCAATACTTAGACTTCTCAGCAGGTCAACTCTCCACCACGAATTCTCATCATCCGAGGTGCGAGCGCATAATATCCGGTCAGCTTCCGTTCCGTACATAAACACTCGTCGATCACCTTTCGAGAGACAATAAAGGACAAATTAAAGCAGAAACAACAAAGCGGCTGAATATGGGCGAAAAACAAAGATGGGTGAAAACAAAGTTGGGCGGAAAATAAATATGTGTGAAAACAAAAAGCGTGAAAAAGAAGAGGGGCGAAAAATGAAGATGGGTGAAAAATCAAGAAGGGTGAATATTAAACATGGGTGAAAATAAAGATGCGTGAAAAATAAAATTGGATGAAAAAGAAAACAGGTGAAAATGAAGATGGGTGAAAAACGAAGATGGGAGAAAAATGAAGAAAGGTTAATAATAAAGATGTTTGAGAATGGAAGATAGGTGAAGAAGGAAGAAGGGTGAACATATAAATGGGTGAAAAATGAAGATGGGTGAAAATAAAGATGAGTAAAAAATAAAGTGGATGAAAAAACATTCGTGAAAAACGAAGATGGGTGAAAAATAAACATAGGCGAAAAACAGAGATGGGCGAAAAAAGACGGGTGAAAAATACACATGGGTGATAAAAGATTTTTGAAACATAAACCTGGGTGAAAATAGAGATGGGTGAAAAATAAAGATGGGTGGAAAATGAAGATGGTGGGAAAATAAATATGGGTGAGAAAAGATGGGTGGAATGTGATGATGGGGGGAAAATGAAGATGGATGAAAAGTAAAGATGATTGAAAAATGAAAATGGGTGAAAATAAAGATAGTGTGCGTGTTAGCGTTAGGCGCTAGCACTTGTTAACAGCACGATATATACTCACCGGGCTTGCGCGCTACGGCGGTTTCACCTGGCACCATTATTGCGTTTCACACACATGCGTGTGGTGCCTTTGTGTGCTTCCTTTCATCCTGGAGTCTGACTCTTGCCGCTGTCATCAGTTCTTTTTTGTGGTTTCGTGGATTCACGCTTTTAATCAATTTATAATGCCAAGGCCAAGGCCAACATCCGCTCGTGCCTGTGCCCGTAGCTCCGAAGGCGCTGGTAACCGAGCTCAGGCCAGCTCCCCTGTTCGATCCGACTTGACGATTTCTAACCTCTCTAACGAGACCTTGGCGCTGGAGCTACAGCAACATCACTTAGTGCTCACTGGCTCCCATGCGACGCGTGAAGCACGCCTGCTAGAAGCTTTCTCCCACATGGATGAACCTTCCCTGCCTTCGTCTGTTACAAATCCCTCCGTGGCAGACCAATCAGTTCAACGTGGTTCTGATGAAGGCATGACAACGTCCATGCACTCTCTGGTACGCGATGAGGTTGCTGCCGCCGTGGAGGAGGCATGCGCCGACAAGCGTCTCCCGGTCTTGACCATGGAGCCATTCAGCGTCCACATCATGCCCTCACCAGCCTGACGTGTTGGTGGTATCTGCTCCTTCCGCACTGCCGACCTCCGCTGCCCTCGTCGAGTGGTGGACCGAATCATGCGGGGTGAGTTCGTTGACTTCAATGACCTGTTGCCTGAAATGCTTGCCTCCACCCCTGCAGCTCCTCTCCAGCTGCAACTTGGCGGTGACTGAGGCCGTTCGCTCCAACTGCTGACCGACCTCACCGTCTCCCAGGCCCGCCGCCGTATCGTGGATCTGGCGACGTGGATGGAGGCATGGACGGTGTTCCTGAACGTCGTTCTCTCCGCTTCGCCCCGCTGAGCTAACGAACTACTCGGCTACCAGGCGATCATTATTGACGCCAACCAATTTTTTTTCCAGACGCGTGGCGATCCTACGACCCGCAGTTTCACCTTGCCGCTGCCACTGCTCCACAAAAGCAGTGGAACGTCGTCGACCCGGACATGTGGCAACTCACGATGACGGGCAAAGCACGGCCATTGTGCATCTCCTGCCGGATGGTCCATGCACCCGGCAACCGGCGCTGTCCTTTCCGTCCCCAAGGAGGGAGTTCACAGCAATTCGCAGCTACTTCTTTCCGATCACAGGCCCCAGACACCCTCCATCAAGGACAAGTGGTCTGTCGCAACTTCAACTTTTGAGCCCGCGACGACGCGTCCTGCCCCCATGCCCACGTCTGCATCAACTGCCAAGGTCGCCATCCAGTCAAGCAGTGCCCGTTCAAGCGAGGGTCTTCCAGCAGCACTCTGTTGCAGTCGTGAGTCGGCCTCCCATGCCGATTCACCCCTTCCCCCGTCTTCCCTCACACCCACTACCTCTGTCAACACCGGCTCCGTCACCATCCAGACAGCAAGTTTGCAAAGTATGTCGTGAGTGGTATGACACATGGCTTTGGCATTGGTTACACTGTACCCAGACAATCCCTCATTTCTCCCAACCTTTCTTCCGCTCTTTCCCAACCTGAATTAATCTCTTCTTATCTTCTGAAGTGCTGTGAGCGTGCCGAGACAGCGGGCCCCTACCCTGATCCCCCTTCTCAGACATGCAGTGTTCAGGTCTTGGCACTCTCCCAAAGAAGAATGGCAAGCCAAGGGTCATCCACAACCTCTCTGCACCATCGGGTAGCAGCGTCAATGACTACATCCCCTGTGAGCCATACAGCCTTCAGTACATCCGCATTGACGACACCATCCACATCATCCAGCGCAAGGGGCACGGTGCCTATCTTTCCAAGGTGGACATACGTAGCGCCTTCTGCTTATGCCCAGTGCGGTGCGAGGGCTGGCCCCTTCTGGGTATCTGCTGGAAAGGCGAGTTCTTCTTCAACCGCGTGCTACCGTTTGGCCTGAAGTCTAGTCCGTTCATATTTAACTGCTTTGCTGACGCCGTGCAGTGGATCCTCGCCGATCAGTTTCACACTCCAGACATTTTGCACTCCCTTGACGACTACATGAACATCGCCGATCCCTCACTGTCCCTTGCCACACGCGAACTGGACATCATCTTGCGGGCGTTCGAATACCTCAATATCCCCATCGCCACCGACAAGCTGGAAGGCCCGTGCCAAGTGCTGATCTTCTTAGGAATTATCCTGGACCCCATCGTCGTGGAAGCTTGCCTTGCCAACGACAAACTGGCTGAGCTGAAGCACCTAGTCACGCACTTTCTCAAGCAAGGTTACAGCTCTGTGCGCGCCCTCGACTCCTTCTTGGGAAAACTCTTGTTCACGGCACAGGTTGTGGTCCCTGGCCGGACTTTCATGCGGCGATTGTGGGACTTGTACCACAAGTTTGAGCTAGGCTTGCCGCATTTTTGTGTTCACCTGACGACTGATTACAAGAAGGATTTGGTCTGGTGGCAACACCAGTTGGAGAACTGGAATGGCAAGGCATTCTATGATCTTCCTGTTTGCACAGCCAGCTAGGAGCAACTACCTTGAGCTATTCACAGACGCAAGCAGCGCAATCGGTGGCGGTGCCTACTTTGGTTGTGAGCGCTGATGGATTCATGGAGAATGACAGGATGACCAGAAGGACGAGGACATAACGTTTAAGGAATTTTTTGCCATTGTTGCTGCTTGCGGCACGTGGAGCGACAAATGGACCCGCCAGAGAGTCGTCATCAACTGTGACAACGAGGCCGTTGTTGCCTGCATCAACTCAGGCACTTTGCTGCAGCCCGCCTGTCATGGCTCTATTACGCTCTCTGTTATTTGTGTGTGCTAAGAACAACTACAGTCTGCGAATAGGAAATCGGCCATTCAAATATTCTTATTTGCATAAATAAGTGGCCGATTTCCTATTCGCAGACTGTACATGGTGTCCCCCTGTCATGTGCCTGGCGCTACCAATGCCATTGCTGACCCTCTCTCTCGTTCCAACCTGCAGGCCTTCCGTCAACTAGCCCCAAAGGCGAGGAATCCACCTGACGCCGTCCCGGTGATCCCGCAGGTGGATTAATCCTGGCGGTTAGCCACTGCGCGTTGCTTGCCATAGCGCCAAGCACCCGTTGGACGTATAGCGCTGGGGGGCGACGATACCTCTCATTCCGCCGTCTGCAAAGGTGGGATCCACTGCCAGCCACTGATTGAACACTCAGTGCGTTTGCTGTGTTCCTTGCTGGGCAAGTGAAACCGGCAACGATGCATATTTATCTGTCGGCAGTTTGCAACCTCCACGTCAAGCTGGGCTATACAGACCCCCAGGAGTCAGCGGCGGTACTCCCTGGAGTGCTGCGGGGTATCGACCGGGCGTGCAGGCTTGGAGAGACGTCTCCCCGTCTACCCATGACTATGCCCATTCTTTGCCGCCTTGTCAACGCTCTACGAGACAGCAGCTATAACACTCCCCACGGCAAGCGCGTGTTGACAGCTGCTATGCTCCTGGCGTCCTATGGCTTTCTTCGCTGCAGGGAGTTCGTCGCGAACACAACCGACCCCACGTCGCATGCGTCACGTGGCGACGTCGAGTTTACTGTTGGCCCTCCGACTGTGATGCAGCTCAAAATCAAGCGGTCAAAGACAGACCCGTTTGGTCGCAGCACGGTCATTCACATTGGCCCTACTGGCGATGCCTATTGTGTAGTCCGGGCCATGCTCATTTACCTGAACGCTTTGGTAGGGAAGCGAGAAGACCAGCTGTTCACCTTCGCTAGCGGCCGGCCAATAATTCGCGAAGCACTCGTCGACAACGTCCGCCAGCTAATGTCAACAGCAAGAATCAGCCATGCCATTCACTACTCGGGCCACTCCTTCAGGATTGGAGCTGCAACGACCGCCGCCATGGCCGGGACACCTGAGTGGCTCATCAGGGCGATGGGAAGATGGAGAAGCGACAATGTGTTGCGATACATAAGAACTGCTCCCTCTGCGCTGCATGGTGTTGCACTGGACTTGGCCTCTATTTCTTAGTCTCTAATACTCAGTCTCATACAGATTCACACTTTCTCGAACGCTCATGCTCTTCTTTCTGATTATACTCTCACCCCCCTTATCTTTGCTGTCTCCCTGTCAAGGCCTCTGGGGTGTTGCCTCCTGTGGGCCGCCTCACTGCGCTCGACCACAACTGGTTCACACCTCACACCATTACCTCAGGTTACGGGAAGCCCTATCCCAGCTCTTCCTGGGTCACGGGTCTCAGGCTACGCGCCAGCACAGGACTCTGGTTTTGCCATGACTAATGAGGGACACACCCATACACCTTTCGCGCCCGCACAGGATTCTGGTATGCCCGGGTTCCTGAGGGACACAAGCCTACTTGCCATGCCCTACCTAAATCTCAGTGATCAGGCACTTGCGCACAGGCAGCTCCCCCGAAAGCCCAAACCTTGTCTGTGTTCATCTGAATTTGTTGAGGGATGTTAAGTGCGTGTTAGCGCTAGGCGCTAACACTTGTTAACAGCACGTGATATACTGGATGAAAAAGAGATGGGCGAAGAATGAAGATGGGTAAAAAGAAAGATAAGTGAAAGAAAAAGATGGGTGAAAAGAAAAAAATGTGCGAAAAATAAAGATGGATGAAGAATGAAGATGGGTGAAAATGAAGATGGGTGAAAAACAAAGATGGAAGAATATTGAAAATAGGTGGAAAAAATAAAGATAATAGGTGAAAGATGGAGATGGGTGAAAAAAAGATAGGTTTAAATAAGGATGTGTGAAAAATGAAGCCGGCTGAAAAATGAAGATCGGTGAAAAGCAAGCATGGTTGAAAATAAAGGTGGGTGAAGATGGGTGAAAAATAGGGATGTTTGAAAAATAAAGATGGGTGAACAGTAAAGATGGGTGAAAAGTAGGGATGGGTAAAAATTATGTGTTAAAAAGATGGGTGCGACCATCTAAACTTCGACCCTAATTTCAACTTCAGCAACTTGCTGCTGCACGCTGTACTAAAAGTGAACAAAGCC
>JAOWAR010008030.1:0-13984 GCA_028571005.1 Clathrina lutea
CATTGCTCCATCATAGGGCCTTTCTTTCTAAGAGGACAGATGAAAAGGAAGAGTTTGAGACTGGACGTATTTCAGAGTTTCTGGTTTCAAAAAGAAACTCCTGGCCGAGAGCCGAAGGCGTGAAGCCATGTGAAGCGTCTCTCCGAATTTGGAGTTGATCAGACACTAAAATGATCAGATATCCATTTCGCTACTTCGTCATTCGAATCACAGACTCGCACCGACGACGGATCGCTACTTTGGTAGGCGTTGTGAAGGTAGGAGCCTGCGGTGGCTCAACGCGCACGCCACTTGTCACAAAAAACGCTATGATTAAGCGGTTCCCTCTGTCGAACATGTATAGAATGAAGACCAAAGAAACAAATCGTCTGAGTTCAGAAGTCTGCACGTGGAATGCCACTGGCCTGCACGAAAAGCGAGAAGCCCTTCATGTCACCATTCCAAAGCTGAGTTTGAACCAAGACAAGGGTGTCCACTTTTCTGATCGATGGATAGGCCTTGTCAAACACAAGTGCTAATGTTTGGGATGAATGCAGTAGTAGAATTTTGTACGAGTAGTGAAAACACATCGTTTGTATCTTAACGACAATTTCATTTTTCCGCCAAGTCAAACTGTCAGTCACAGAACAACACAGATATAAAAGTCCCGGGAGTTTGGAGGAATTCCTCCTAACAAACATAAAGAACGCTACCTCAGTGTGCACAAAACCGTTCTTTCCATTTTGCCTCAACCGGACTGCAAGATCAAGAATCATTCCCATTGTTCACATATAGAAACATTTCATCCCCTTCACACAAGGTGGGAGTCTAGTTATTGGAGACAGACTACACGCGAGTGGGTCACTGCACAAACAGGCAATCTTATTTTCTCTCTTTACTTCTTTTTTTCTTCAAACCCGAATCAAGTACACTGAAAACAATATCCAAAATATTTTATTGCCACCGTGAGGCCCGTAGGGACTGGAGGTGGTTGCATCAACGATAATTGATGTGTGTATGTCACAAGTCATTTGGGTCATGTATATTTCCGCTTGTGGGTCAAACTTGCAGGATTTCTCAGGTGAAACTTTCATTTTGGTCTGCATTCGCTTCCTGGCAATGACATGCAGCTTTTATCAATATATTAACAGAGCTGTCTTGATGACGTTTTGCCGCACATAATCTTGTTTGAGGCCCCACACTTTGCCAAAGAAAATATTCCGAGTTGTAAGAAAATTGCAAAGAAAGTCCAAACGTGGTGACGTGGACAGCAGCTCAGACTTCACAAGGCGACTAGGGCCACGCTGTTTTGCGGATTGAAAGAGGGTCACCTTGTATGTATAGTGCAGAGCCTAATTTGTAGAGGAAACTCTGACTTCTCTTCCTTTCCAATTCGCTCGATAGCAAGGCCAGGTCTCCTTTCCACACAGACTCATACAGATCTAAGCTGAGCATACAAGACCTAGGTCTAATGACCCACTTTGATATGCAGCTGGAGCAAGCCCTCCGAGAACAAAATCCTTCAAAGATAGTTCGCACTCCGAACGATACAAGTGCTGGAGAGCATGTGAGTTCTGTCAGAGCTTTGAACGACAGTGACATGCTGCCTCACGGCTACTTGCATACAGGCTTGGTAATCAACCTGTTTTAGTCGGCGGTGGGAAGAGAACCTGGCCTAGCGTTAAAGGCGTCTGTCCTACTACAGCTTGTTCAGTTCTTTTTTCTTGACAGAATTTTTTTGTCGACGGCGTAAGTGTGATGTTCGATCTCGCAAAAGCTTCAAAAACACTCTGGCTGTGGGTGGAATTGCCCCAAGCACTGAAGCTTTCCTTTCTCACCTTTTGAATGTTTGGTTGGAAGGACGCGGCGGAGTGCCGAGTGGCGATGCGAAGCACACAAGACTAGCTCGAAAAACTGTTGCACGCTTGCTTTTAGTGGTTCTGCCTTATAGGCATCTCCCTGATTGTTTTCAGCACCAAAATCGCACTTCGCCGAGAAGTCTCATTCACAGAGGATTTCATGTGTAGACTATGCCCACGAAGCCTGAGCTAGAGAGCAAGTGAGAGAGAGAGAGATAGAGATAGATAGAGAGAGAGCCTGGGGCCAATTTCAACTGAATGAGCGGGAGAGATCGAGAGAGGAAACATGCTGAGCTTTAAAATTTTTGATCGAAGCAACCATTTGTTCGTCCCCAGGAGGCAAAGCTTAGGAAGTGCGCATTGGTGTTCTCAGGAAGCTTGGAAGAAGTTCTGACCGAACCAGGGCCTCTCCCTGCGAAACCTCTTTAGCAGTGGGATTCCTCCAAAGTTTCCTTCTCCAGGATTTCTCCCCTTCCTTTCCGGTCATACCCTCTCCCTCTAAATGTCTATCGTGTTCATGGCTATTTGTGGGGAACCAAATGATACAGCTCCTGTGTGCGCCCACACACTGTAGCTGCCGGACCCTATTCGGAAAGAAACGAGTTAAACTTGAACCGATTGCGTACTGCGCCGAACTGCTTGCGTTGGATTCGCCGGTTGAAGCTACCAGTAGTTGGGTGCATTCGCTTATTCCACAATCAGCGTGTACTTTCAGATTTGTGCATTAAGAATGAGTGGTTGGATCTCGAAGTCCACACAGTTCATGAATAAACGAATGTGGCCATTGGCAGCCTCAGCGATAGTTCAAAACCAAACTTGAGGTCATTGCTTTGTTCCAATCTCTCAAGGAGGATGACTCAAAGGCAAGAGTTTGGCTGAGGATAAGGCTACATCAGAGGCTTGACGTATTTCAGATATTTTGATTTGAAGAAAGACTAACCATGACAGGCATGAGGCCTGGGACTGACGCATCTCCCCATTCTCCTTCCCTACCTTTAAGTTTACTGATTGCAGAACCCCTGAGTGAAGAGCTCCTCTGTAATTAAGGCGTTCGAATTCAGCGGCAAAGTTTTGGCCAACATTCAGAGTATAAAAATAAACCAGTGTGACGGGAATGAATTGAAGTAATTCATGCGTCTGTCAGACGTCCGATGTTTTTCACTTCTTCGCTCAAATCACGCAGTGGCACGGAAAACCGGTCGTAAAAATGGAGTAAGGGGTTATAAAGTTAGGGAAACTGCGGTGGCTCCATGCAAAGGCCACTTGTTGAAACTCTATTCACCTATATTCCTGAGGTCATCCCAAACAATATTCAACCTGTATTCTAAACCAGATTCATACCCGATTAGATCATTACTCAGCCCCCTACCCAAACCCTATGTTATTTCCATGCAGGCAGTCAGAAGCTCTTCACATACTGTCCGCTGGGCATGTGCCATTTGCTATGAGATCCGTGCTTACCTTGTTGCAAGACTGACAGTTTCGGCCCTTGTGAGAAGGATGTGAAGACATTGGCTGGAGGCATAGCTTTGCACCTGGTCTGTCGATGCATTGCAGACAATGGCTCTCCAACGACATTATACCACTGTTGATGAAGATTGATACAGCCGCCCGGACATGCAATGCCTCATTGCCAGCCTTACCCAGACAGTCTCGCACTGTCTTCTCACCCACCACTGGGTCCACAGAGTCTTTCTTTCCCTCTTGCTGGACAGCAATTGCCACCCTCTCCAGCCATGGGGTGTTGACACAGAAGGGCATTCTAGAAAATGTGTCATTCGTGAACATTTCGGGACACTCCACTACGCCTTCGATCTTCAGAAACTCGAGGAAAGTGTGCACTTCATTGTGATCAGCTCGATTCGCTTGGTGTGTTGTGTCACAAGCGATATTGAGAAGGCACTCAAGCTGCTCGCCATTCATCCATGCGTGGGACGACGTTTTGTCAGCAGCAGACATGCTCTCCAGGAAGTACTTGGCGGCCAGCCAATGCCGCGGAAAGCTTGCTGCAGTTTTCAATGCATCATGTAGATTGCTGCGAAGCACTTTTAACAAAGCTGGATTGCTGCTGAGCTCAAATTTTTTCAAGAGAATTCTGTCCTTCCTCAAGGTTTCGTCTGCCTTGTCCCAGAATTGAGCACAGGCTTCATTGTTACGCTGCTGTAGTTGACGATAGTCACTGGCTATAAGGAAAGCGACACACTCGTCACAACCCTCACCTGTCACTGCCTGGTTGTGCTCCGTACATCCAACCCGAGCAACCTTAGAAGCCCAGGAAGAAATCACCTCCAAGCTTTTCTCATTCAGGTTCACCCTCTTGTCGTCAAGCAGCAATACATCCTCCCAGTCAAAGATTGCCAAGGCAACAACATTGGATTCAAAAGTATTGGTCACCTCGGCAGAGTTTACCAATAGTCCACGATTAACAGACACCAGGACAGTGCCCTCTCCTTGGTGATGAGATTCACCAGGGCTGCCTGAAGTGATGTTTGGGCACATCTCACAAAGCACTTCAATCAACCGCTCTTCATTCTTGTCCAACTTGTTGCGAGAACTTCCCCTTTTGGTGTCACCAGCAGTTCCCTTCCTTGTTGATAGGCTGGAGCCTTCGCATCCAACCTGCCTCTTTCCCATACTTGCAGCTCCACCCTGGACGCTTGCTTGGTCAGCTGACATTTTGGTCATGAGAGACGCAATGGCTGATTCAGACGCTTGCCTGAGTGTCTCGAGCTCAGATAGGGATGGCTGGCCTGAAGAAGAGATTGCGCTGTCTTCGGTGACACCTTGCACTGCAGCAGAAGATAATACAAAGTAATGTCTTTGAGGATAAACATCTAGACAGTCTAGACAAGTTTTTGCAAAGTACTGGAACAACAACCCACTTCAATCCCTAATAGATAAGAATAAACCTCCTCAGCCCTAACAAAAAGTTTCCCTCTGAAGCTATCATCAGACGGTGCACAAGTTCAAAGGATATAGCCGCCTATAAATACAGTCAGGTACGTGTGCGTGTGTGGTTATTGATGTACATTGATTATAGCGTTTGATGATTTGAGCAACTTTTGGCAAGCAGCTATAACTCACTTGTACCCTTTTCCAATTGAAAACTGGGTAGAGCCTCAATCCTTGCGGGAAATGAGTTTGATGAGATGCAGAAGGACCAAAGACTCAAAAACGTCCCTGGCGGTTGAAACAGCGCTCATGTGATGTTATTCGGCTCAATCCACCTTACAGCAAGAATGTGGAGACCAGCATCAAAAGACGTTTCTTGCGGTTTATCGATACTCATTTCCCCAAGGAATCGAAACTCCAATTGATTTTCAACCGGAATACAGTTAAAGCGAGTTATAAGTTCATCGAATTATGGCCGACATCATCCAACGCCATGATCAATGCGTCCTTTGTGCTACCAAGCCACTACAGCCTATCGCAGGCTCTACCAGGCTCTGGAACTGTAGAATCCAGAACCAGTGATCGCTCAGCGGCAATTGCCTTTCCACCGGGATAGTGTACAAGGCCTAGGTGACTGTCGGTCATGGTAACCACCAGGTAGCAATTCAAATTTTACTGAAGGCCAATTAAAGGCCAGGTAAAATAACCACCGAATGACAGCATCACTTTGAAAGCTTGCGTAGCTGGCCAAGCCCAGGATCACACTAACTTCGGACCAACTACAGGCAGGTAGACATCACCAGCAAGGATTTGTGATCATATATTTGGCCCAGCCAGGCGCAAAAATTAATACTTCTCCCCAGCCAATTAAAGCCAGATAGGCAAGAAGTGCAGTTCTCTGATGTAACGCATGCATTATCAGCCCTTTCAGCCCTATGCTGACAGGGGCCTATTTCAGTCATATCCAAGGCCCTGTCAGCCAAGCACGTGTTTTCATTCATTGATGATCTACTTGACCTCCCATCCTGCCCGTTTTCCTGGCTCTTATGATGTGTCTGTGCATGGATACATTTGGCTCCAAGGCTGGCTTAATTGTGTTTTCCCGTTTTTCCTCCATTGCATGCTTGTACCAGAGCACGGAATCTTTTTCCCATGAGCCTAGCTGAAAACAAATGCTGGTTATCGTACAGCCTGAGCTTGCCTTAATTCTTCCTTTCTCGCTTTGTCACCTGTTTTGTCAGGCGCCCACTTTTCTTCTCTAGTTGATACTCTGCTTGCTTTCTCTCCGTGTGTTCTTTTCTTGGTTCTTGTTGGTTGAATAAGAAAAACGATATGTGTGTGGTTAACAGAAGGCACCACCAGCGGGCACCACCAGTTGATTGTGCGCAGAGGCGACAAAAAAACATTTATCTTTCTGTGTCCGCTACGCGTCATATGAAATAAGCAGGGATTTCTTTCTGTCTGTCTCAAGCGACTAGGAACTTGTACATCTTTGTTCCTACGTATTTTCCCTCCACGACCGAGAGTCTTCGATTGACATTTTTCTTACAGTAGAAGTAGAGGAACAGGCCAAAGAAAGGCACGCCCGCATCTCGCTTCACTGGCATTCTGCCTCCATTGTCTTCTATAGGAACTTTCTCAAAACACACTGGACAAAGCCAATTTTGCCGGTGCCTGCTGCGTCTGGCAAAGCCGAAAGCACATTTTTCCCACGGCATGGGCAAGGGCAGAAAGAGAAACACCCTGAAAACATTTATTAGGGAGCTGAATAAACTCGTACACTGCAGAGGAGGTCTTCAAGGACAGTTTGGAGTGCGGAAGCATGCTCTCTCTCCTTTGCCAAGTGCCCTTCTTCTTCAACCTCCTGTCTCTTCTCCTGCTTGGACCAGCTTTAATCACAGCCATATATATACACATATATATATGACCCTTTGGCTACTTTGTTACCATGGAGCTCTGATGGACTCAGACCCAGCTCCATTTGGCCTAGGCCTTGGCCAGGTTTGTTTGGTTTCAGCAAAAAGAAGAAAAGACCACACACTCAAACAGATAATGTGCCCCTCAAACTACGAATGATTGGGACTGATCTGCAGCGAGAAACCATTAGTTGGCGCGATCAATCTGCCTCCAGCTCCGGGGCTTGCTGCATTCGCACTTCTACTTTCTAGTACGATATATTTCTCTCTCTCTCTCTCTCTTTTCTGCGGTCAAAGACTTGATGCCAAACGCTTCCTGCTCTCTGCAACATGGTGTTTGACGACGCGCATTTGGCTAGAGCCATTTGCATCTGCTGACAACAGGGAGTGCAGGCGACCATAAAGACTGCTTTCCTCTTCACCCTCGACATTCTGAACATTGAAAAAAGAAGAATAACTAGGGACTAAGAGCTGCGAAAGATGCGATTGCTGGAAATTGGCAAATTCAAAGTGGATTTAGACAACCAATGTCTCCAGCCTAGCCTTGATCTTATGTATATCGAGTTGATCTGGCGAACTTTTCAGGCTTCCATACCGGATCCTGATCATACGCAATCAAAATTGTGCAGTCACGGACAATAAAACTTGTGCATTGAAATCCTGCGCACGATGGTGAGCTCGCGCAATGACTGTCCATAATGACCGTCCATAATGACCGCGACATGTGGTGCTGCATGTGGCTTCACGATATGTGGTAGCCATGCCGTGTGTGGTTGAGATCTGCTACAAGTACTTCAAGGTGCGAAACACGTGCACACGAGGTCTCGGTTTCAGCGATCGATACTAGTTGAGTCAACGATAGCCACCAGACGCCACTTTGACGCCCAGAAATTTTGAGGGTAAACCTTTGAGCCTTTGCGCTTTTCTTTGTGAGTGCGCACAGCTCAGCGGCCTTTTCTGTTCACCGCAGAGTTTAGTGAATCAGTATGTCGGCTCCGAAGCGTCCGAGGAGGGAGACAAAGCGGCGTCAGGAAGACGACTTTCTTTAATGACGACGGCGCGAATGACCAGCAGAGACTGTGACGAATGGAGAGCGTCGCTGACAGGCGGAGGAACGACCGCATAGGCCAGCTTTAGTTGCTGGTCGTGTGGTATGTGTACCAGCAGCATAGCATGAACCACAACGATGTTGATGTCCATGTACATGTAGGCCGACATGCAGCTCTGCGCGCATCAGTTGGCCGCTCACGTCGCGCTGAGAGGTGCACACATCATTTTGCCGAATTTCACAGAGCCCATGCACATGCTCGAGGTCCCAGATCGAAAAGTTCGCCGTGGCCGGCAGATCAACTCGATGTGCTACAGCAGGCGTTTTCTTATGTACATGTATGTGTGCTCGATCAGTCATGCACCTTGATGATGAAAGTACTAGTTCAAACCCCTCGTCCCTAGACACATGGAGGCAATTGCTGGTTATGGCCATAATAAGATGTTTCCCTAGCCACACGAAATATTTACGCAGCCACCGAGCACACTGGATCAGCGAACGGTTGCAGAAAAAAACACAGAAAGGGGAGGAAGAGGCAGTGAAGAAACCTAACAGACGGGAAAATAGACTGACGAGGGAAACGAACATCGACCGCGGGGAGGTGAAAAGGAAAATAGCAGGTGGAACCAATGAGTCAAGAGAACGGTAACATCCCTTTTAGATGGAAACAGACCGATGGAACGTGTCGAACCACCGGCATTGTGAACCAAGACTAGTGAATTCATAGCCTTTACATTCCAGAATAACGTATGCCCCTCACCTGGTCCCACATAAATGCCCAACGAAGACCGCCAAAAAAATGAAGAACAGAAAAAGACAAGAAAAGGTAAAGAAAGTCAGCCAACGGGCCTAAAAGCACGCGCTGCATTATAGTTTTCTTGAGTGTTGAAGGGCTTGACACCCTGCCACTGAGAGTGAATCTAAAAATAGTAACATGTGTGTCAGTTCCAGTCAGGGTAGCCTTCTCTGCATTCATTCTGATCTTTGTGTCAATATGTCCAGTTCTGTCAATAAACCTGTCTATGTTTCCATCTTTGTCGCCCTCTCAACCTTAATTCGCATCTTCACCTCCATCAACACCCCCCTTCGCCTCCATCAACACCTCCCACCTCCGTCACCTTCTCTGACTTTACTACCGTCCCCTCTATCAACCAAGCCAACAAGAAGCCAATCATCCTCACTATCATTGTCCGGAAGCAGTTCTGCCCAGGGTTCAGCAGCAGAAAAACAATGCACCATTGCAGTTAACACGGAGGTTGTGCTTGGCACAAGCTTTTGATTGTGTTGCACAATGACGAAGCTACCCAGCAGCTGCACGATGGAACACATGTAGACGTGCATGCGTACGAGCACTCTACCATGTCTACTCATCGCACAGCAACAAGATGGATGCTCTTGATCCCTGAGTCACAAAAAGGACCAGAAGTGACCCAAGCCGACAGAAAGACCAGTCCATATAAATATGCCGTATGTGGCACGTTGTCAATCTCCAAGACATATATATACATCATACGCTGTCAACGGGTTAAGCCATTGTTGATATTACAGAGCCAGGCAGAATGGTTACATTGGCTTTAGTTGAATGTCAGCAAAATTTTTAACGGCGGCTTTGAATACCCAGCCTGCACAGAGCAAATGCCGCTGCATAGGGGCATGGAAAGGCGCAAAAGACAAGTTTCAACTGGGAAAACTGCAGGTTATGTGTCAGTTCAGTGCAGGTGGTAACCAGTTGAACTTCAGGCATAAAAAGTACGAGAACTCCAACAACCTGGTACTGCACCTTTTCGCGTCTCAAATGGAAGGGTACTGACTTCGACATTCCTTGAGAAAAATGCTGGCAAGTACCACCACACGCAGGAGTTGTTGTTGTTCAGGAGATGCTACCTGTGCCTGTCTGTAAAGTTGTTTATCATCTGTGCCGACAAGCATGCTGCACTGAACCTCTGCTTTGAGCTGATGTTGACACGCTGCCACAATAGCAGGCACTCCCTCGGAGGATTTCTTCGGCCAGATTTGCATTCGCCTCTGCCTGCACTTATTAGCAGCTACTTCCTCTATTCGCCTGCACTGCCTAATGATCGCTTTCGCATGAAACTTCTAGTAACGGTTAAGCAGACTGAATCCTTGCCCTGGCCTTCTTAAACTGATCAGATATGACAGAAGCACATTCAAAGATCAGCGATCAGATATGAATTCAATTACTTCAGCTCTCATACCATCGAGTCTTGCATTACTACAACATTTTACTTTGCAGACCATGCAGCAATTCATAATTTCTCTCTGCTAATTGCCCCAGACTCTCAACACAAAAGAAGACATCATTTTTTATCAGTACCTTCATCTTGAGAAAAGTCGGCCCTCGATGATGACGACCTCGGTGAAGTGGAAAGAAGTTCCTTCTCACCGGAGCTCAAAATATACAGTCTGGGTTGTGGAATGAGATTTCTTCCCCTGACCTGCCATTCCACTTCATCTCCTTCATTGCATTCACCTCGGCTGCACAAGGTTTCCAAGACCGTTTCAATCTGATATGGGCGGAAACCTCCAACATGGAGATTAACTCTCCTGACTCCTTGAAGAGTGGGAAGCTTGGCAGAGAGAACATCCAAATTGGCACGCGTTTTTCCTGTAGAAAGAAACACGACGTCATGTACAATGTCATGACCCAGCACAAGAACAACTTTTGGCCTAAGCCGGGGCTTTCATTTCACTAGAGGAAACTTTGAAAGGTTTACTTTCTTCAATTCCTGTTTACGTGGTCTGTTTGAGATCTGCTAAAGTTGTGCAGTTCTCTTCTCAGCTGCTTGGTTTTCTTTGCCAATTTTAGTAACAAATTGAGGTAAATTAGCAACAACATTCTTGGTAACTGCCAGCTTCTCCTCCATTCTGAAGTCAAGACCTTAATGACGGAAGGTAGAAGAAAGGAATGTCTGCTGCATCATCTCTCAGCCTGACGCAGACATAATCAGTATGCAGCTTCCATGTACAATGATGTACCTGTAGACTAAGCGCTTAGCTTACGCACACTGTCGTTTGTTGAGCCCTCACCGAAGGTCTGCAAAAGTGGCTCTGATTAGCGTACTATATCCCAGCACATTCACAGGCTTTTGCTGATGTGCCCTTCTTGGAGGCAGATTTCCTGCTCTGTAGGCCCACCCACCAATCCCCCCCCCCCCCACACACACACACAACTAGGAGCAATCTCTAAAAGCCATTCTAGAAGGGGAGTTGGGGGAGTACATCAGCATTTAGCGAGGCTTTATTGATGAGGTGCCAGCAGTGTTCCATAACACCTGATCCCCGGCAAGGTGGCCACCATCAGCTTGGGTTGAAGGTGTTTCCATCACATTTGTTAGTGTTTCACCCTCTGTTACTCTTCATTACACACCTGACCTCCGTCAATTGCAGTTTGGTTTTAGTGTGTTGTCACCAATATTGGTGCAAGGCATTTCTGAAGCCTGTACAAGTGCCATCACACTGTAATGATTTCTAGATGCTGCCGTCCTGCACGCCTCATGTCTCAGCAGCCCTCAAACACTGTTCTCTGAGGATATTAGCCTCCTATCACATTCATCCACACCTTGATCCCTTCCGCGCTTCACTTTTATATCGTAGCATTGAAGAGTTGCACAACAACGCTCTATGAGCAGGCAAGCCTGGAATTGCTTGCAAAAGAAGAAAAGAACATTCAGATGTTTACCCTTCAAACCTAATGGAGCAATGATTTGCCTTGGAAGACCTATCATTGCCAACTGACTTGGCCCAACACATAAAACCTATTATTATAACATGCAACATCAGAGAAATTTATCAAGCTAAAACCATAATATCTTTTGTTGTATCCAGAGTGTGCATACCATCAGTAATAGCACCAGTCTACAGGCAAGCTCTTTTCATGTATCAGTCCTCAAGCCTATTGCATATACAAACTCACCACTCAAATCCCGGACAGTGCTATGAAGTTTCTCATATGCTGCTCGCTCTTCGAAGGACAGGCAGACGGGGTCCGAGAGACTGCGGTCGACACTGAGCTTGTCGTGGACTTCGGGGACTTGCAAGGCAGTCCCCAAACTAACATTCCCTGCCGCTAGTCGCTGCTTGTTTGCAGTTGCCATTCTCTCTGAAAATAGACAAGTGCTCCTATGACAACCAATCTTCAGGTTCTTTCTCCTTTTTTCAGGAAAACCACACCTACAGGTTTGTTGCGCACGAGGTTGTAACAACAATTAATTGGAACAGAAATCAACAAAAACCTCTTTCAAATTCTCAGATCTTCTTGAAAGAAATCAAACGACATTTCGGCTGAGCTGTGCCATCTTCCCTCAAGTTGTGAAATAAACTTAAAAATCAGTTTGTTTGACAATCAATAAGCTGCTCCGAGACCGACTTAATTGAGGGTCAAGGATTCAGTGCCAGTGGATGAAGAAAAGGAAACATCCACGAAATTGCTTTCATAGAATGCCCTGGCACCTATTTTGGAGAAATGTCTAGGTCATTTCAGGTCAGAAAAGGTGAGCACCAGAGACACACCGAAACTAAAAGATTTGATCTTTCAGCAAAGGCAGATCATGCTTGTCCCAGTGGACAGAAAATTGGTCGGGACGAAGCGATGGTGCTATACTTTTTTGGAAACTGCCCCAGCAATCCCAGCCCCATCCACTTGTACGTACGCTGTACAATGCGATTTTGAATTATGCTGTGATTCAGTGACCATCAGCAACTTAACTCACTCAACCTCCACGGAGATGTATGCAGCACCAGTTTTTGGGAAGGAAGCAAAGAATTGAGATCCATAGCTTTGTATCAATGGGTCAACCAACTCCCACGTGGAACATATGACACAAACTCCCGGTGAGGGTGAGAACGGAGAAGCCGTACCAAACGTACGATTTTAATGGTGCTGTATGGATGAAGTGCAGTTTGAGAAGCGCATGCGACCTGAAGGCCTGGATGATACTCACTGGCTGGAGAAAGCAGAATGTTTGGAGATTGAGCTCGGGTGGTTTGTTGCACTGGGATAATCTTGGCCACAGACATGGGGGACACACGTGCGTGGGCATGTTCTACTTGAAATCCACTGATGGTTGTAGTTTCAGTGGATAGGTTGGCTGTCTCGGTGTAGCACAACTTATTGTCTGGCCCAAAAGGCTGTTGGGGTGCTGCAGGCGGAGAAGTCACGAAAAGAGCAGCGGCGATCGCTGCGCACCACATGGCACGACGAACTCATAAGCCAGGCTTTATTGGTGACTGACAATTGCCACGGCATTGGATCAACAATATCCCACGAATGGACGGGGTCGGCAACAGCTGCAGCTGGGAACTAGTAAAAGTAGCTCAGCCAACCATCAGGGGAAAAAACAACTGTGCTTTGTTAGCAATGATCACTTGACACCCGAGGGGTTTGTGGAACAAGTGACAAGAAGCAGATATCTTAGAACGACGTTGGCATATCCTGGCGCAGGAGAAACCGCCAAACAATGATGCTCCGCCAGCTGAGCAACCAGCATGTTCTTGGCTGCTTGGTTGGACATGTCAGCGGCCACGTAAGCGTGGCGTAGCTCATAAGCCAACATTCAGCGCAGGGATGCAAGCGCAAGCACAAAACTATCACAGTAAAAGAATTGGAGTTCTGAGCTGAACGGTGAAGCACAGTGGAAATAGAATTTTTTTCAAAGAAGAAAGACTGACCACTGGGCGGACTTGCAAGCGTGAGGAAAAAGGGTGGAGTATGCCCAATACACTGGCAAATGGTCTACCCCTGTCACATAATGTGATATTAGTATGGGAGGCTTGGCAAATGGACTACTACTGGCGTGTAATGTAATGTTAGAATGGGAGGCTTGGCAAAGCAATTGTTGATATGCACTACCCATGTTGGCACTCCAATAACATTGATCCAGCCAACTTTTCAGGCTTCCATGTTGGCCGGATCCTGATCATGCGCAATCAAAATTGTGCATTCATGCATTGAAATCCTGCGCACGATGCACCTGAGCTCGTGCGATGACCGATAAAATTCCTGGCCGCTGCTTGGTCGGTGCTGAGGCGGGGCACTCGAGGCTTGACATGCCGGGGCGCGCGCTGCACATGACGCACACTTAGAATTATCCCATTGAATTTTATTTCCAGGACCTCTTGTCATAAGCCAACCAAGTTTGGACTCAAACTGGGGGTTTTCAGGGGTGAAAAGCACGTTGGAAGTGGTTAGAAGTTGATAGCATGCCTCCGCAGCTAGATATTCAGTATTGTACCCTGCCGCCCTTTGGTGTTTAATGCACTTCCACTGGCTA
>JAOWAR010008141.1:0-12500 GCA_028571005.1 Clathrina lutea
GTAGCTGGAGCCTTGTCAGCATCTTGTACTGCCCTTGGAATTTTAGGCTGATCAAAGTCCAGGTCTTGTGCCTTCCTGGCAGAAAACTTCCTCGCCCTGGGCCTGTTCCATTCCTGCAATTTTGAAGTAGCAGAAATGTCACTGTTGTTGTAGCCCAGACGACAGAACTCTTCCAGTGCATAAAACACTGCAGCAAGGTGCTTGCAGCTACCATGAGGGCCTTTCCCAGCTAGGCAAGCACACTTTGTCCAAACGACCTCCTTCACGTCACCGTCTTGACACAGAACCACCACCTCAATATGGTACAGGCCATCCTTCATCTCCGGCCGCACAACACCTCTCAAAAAACATTTGTTTGTATGAGCCAGCGGGAAGCACACTTCGAGTTTCTGGACGAAGCCCTTCTTGAACAGACGATATGACCTCTTGTTTGAAATTGCATTGAAGTCTGCAGCTTCCACTCCACTGCCCACCTTCCGGTAGACAAAGTAATCCGTTAACGTTCCCAAGTTAAATTTGGGAAACTTCTCCCTTTGCGACTCTTGCAGAAGCTTCCACCCACTGTCCGGCCAAGCTGGAAATTGGTTGTCCAAGAATGATGACACCTTGTCATCGCAAAGGCGGTGTCCTTGCACTGGACTAGAGCCGACTGCTAACGAATCTACCCCTTGAAGTGTGTTCAGCACCCAAGGAAAAAAAAACAGCAGTGAACATCGCGACATAACATTAAAGCTACTGATGATCCTATTAACTAAGTTTCTAAATGAACATCATTCTTTTGGGACACAGGCTTTTGTTTGTGGAAGTGTAGAAATAGAATTAAAAAATATTATAAACAGGATATCAGAAAAAAAACTTGAGTATATCAACTGTACTTTTTGGTAACTCCATTCCCGATGGTGACTTAGTGACATAGAAGTTCCTTTTTTTTTTTTTTCATTTCATTGTGAAATAATAATAGCGACCACCCTTGTCGGTAGTTGACAGTCAGGTTTCAAAATGTGAGACTGAAATGGAAACAAGTAATGGAAATTAAAAAAATCTTTATTATCAAAAAAAAAAGGAGATGTAACAGATAAAAAGTCTAAATCGGTCAGTATACCACGGAAGAGTTGCATCTTACCTCGTCAAAACGTCTTCTTTCTTTCCGCTCTTCTTCAAGCCGAGGTGCTCACATGCCGCATGGAGCAATGATAACTTCCAGCGGCGTGGGTCTCCCTTCAAAAAGGTTCTTGGATCCTTCGCTGCAGGTGCCTGAGGCACTGCAATGATGATATGCGCCTGAGGCACTGCGATCTGGCCC
Source organism: Clathrina lutea (assembly GCA_028571005.1). NCBI lineage: Eukaryota > Metazoa > Porifera > Calcarea > Clathrinida > Clathrinidae > Clathrina > Clathrina lutea. The sequence goes on from JAOWAR010008141.1 coordinate 1,304, forward strand.
TGAAGCACAGCGAGGTGCGCTTGAGGCTCTGAAGTTGGGCATACACTTTTACCCTGATTTTCTTCCGCTTTTAATTCCTCGAAATCTTCCATTAAATCCTAGTCTCATGACTGAAAGCTCTACTTGAACAGCAAAAGCGGTCTTCGACGCCTTTCAGCGATGAACTACAACACAACCTGATCAATCGCGTTTGAAAGCCGCAGGGCATGCCGTCGCACTTTCGATTGGTGCCCCGCAGCAACCGTATCCAAGGACCATGTGATGTCAGAGGCTTACTTATGCATACGTGCCATCGAGCTCGATATCACACGGTATCAAACGCCCATTTCCAATTAAATTTTTGTGAAAATTTTTGTCCAGCAGGTGACCACAACCGTTTATACACCGCATTCTCAGGCCCCGCACACCGTCGTTTTGCTTCTCGATCAGCCATTGAGTCGAGCTGCGATGCCGATCGAAGTGATCGAAGTGAGCTCGAGCGCCCCATTGTCAAAAATGGGCGACTGCTCGTAGAGCTAGAGCAGCGTACAATCGCAGACTGATACCTAAATGGCTGTGTGGAGCCGCGGCGTCATTGGAGGGCCCAGACACGAGTTTTGTGGTTGCAGGAATATGATGAAATCCTCCCCCTACGTACAGTTGAAGTACGCATGACTGCCTCCAGCCAGGTTGTGTACACATGTGCAGAAGCACATGTACGCCTCCATCTTGGACATGTGATTCTCCATCTTGAACACCGGTGGTTCTCCATCTTGGACATGTGATTCTCTTTAAGAGGAGGAGGGACCACAGCTTTACAGTCTCTTTTCACCGACAGCTCTCTTCTGGTCGTTTTCTAAAGCTACTTACACACTGAGCATGGATGACATGGACGGCACGAGGAAGGACATGGAGAACGTGGAAAACAGACGGCAGACATGAGTTGTTTTGCTGACATTGATTATGGTGGTGCCGCTCCTCCCGGCGATGGGCTGGTAGAAGGTTCCTCCCTCGAACAGCCGCAGGCCGCGACTTCGACGCCATATGGCTCAGGCTCGGAGGGGCTTCATTCCTATCAAATCTGCGCCATGAACCTCGACGGTACAAATCGATCGAGGGAGGTCGACACCACTATTAAACTGGCTGACGACATTGCTGAACGGATTAACGAGAAGCGGCCGAAGATCGTAACGCTGACGGAAGTACCATCTGCAAACCTGGTAAAGCAACTCAAAGAAGACGAACGTCTGCAGGAGTACGAATCGTTTGACGACAAGTTTAAGCACAGCGCAGACCGTGTCATGCTTCTCTGGGCCAAAGACACGTTCGCGAGAAGTATGCGAGCTACCGTCTTGAGTCAGGAAGGAAAATACATGGCTGTATATCTGACGCACCTCGCAACGAAGGAGACGCACTTGCATGTAGCTGTCCACCTTCCTCACAAGCAGAAAGACAAAAAAGAGTGCGCTAAACCCCTGCTGGACTTTGTGAGTGAAGAGCGAGAAAAAATCGATCAGTACTTTATCCATGGCGATTTTAACTGTCGAGGTGAGTTTTTAAAGACATGGGACCCGCTGTGGCAAATTGCTGTCAACGGTGGTGAAGAAACAACTCAGCAAGGTGGACAGTGCGACAACGTCGTGACTGGTGGTGGTACTTTCGAGCTTTATCGCGTACAAGTGGACCAAGAATGCAAGGCATACAGCCACTACCCATTGTATGTGTCTGTAGTTCAACGATCTGTCTCAGACACCATGGTTGAAATTATGATGGCCTTCTTGGAGATGCTACTGCAGATGTTGCATTTAAGCTTCGACGAAGATTTAGAAGAAGAAGAAGAAGAAGATTATGATGAAGAAGATTATGATGAAGTATATTATGATGAAGAAGACGATTATGGAGAAGATGAAGATGCGTCATTCCCTCTGGCTGTTTTTTAACTTTTATTCAAAACCTTCTCCCTGCTTCTTGCCTTTTTACTACATGTACATTGATCATTTCATTCTCAGCAATAATTAGTGTGTGTCTGTTTGAAGTTTTATTTTTTCATCTAGGTACACCATGTTTGGTTTCTGTAAAAATGAAACTTTTTCTAGAAGAAGAAGAAGAAGAAGAAGAAGAAGACCGACAGATCAGAATCAAGCACTAAACGGACACAGGACATTCCATTTAAATTTTACAATGAGTTAATGCATGGTTATTCCCAATTGTACTGTTCTTTCCTCGCTTCCTCTCGGTTTGTCGCTACAGGCTGTTCACCATGATCAATTTTATTCCACTTCTCGTGCCCCTGTTAACATACCAAATTGTCCTTCACTTTTTGTGTGCTGTCATTTAGCCTTTTGCGAAGACATTAGTAAAATTCTTTCCACTGAGCAGGAGGAGGAGGAGAAGAAGGAGAAGAAGAAGACGAAGAAGAAGAAGAAGAAGAAGAAGAAGAAGAAGAAAAAAGAAGAAGAAGGGAGAAGTTGAAGGCGAGCATCTACAAATACTTGCTTCGTGAACCCTGCTTCATTGATCCTCCGTTGAATTGATCTACCCCATACTATCCTTCTGATAAGACTCAAGCTCCAACTAAGAGGGAGGCACAACAGGACACAAGTGTGTCCTCAGTTACAGAGGGCTTTCAGAGTTTTCATGGGAAGTCAATATCTCCAATGCATTGATAGTAGGCGGTACAATTCCAGGATGCGGCTGTTCACCTTTCTGCCACAATAAACAAGGGTCATTTCACATTGAAATTTAATGTGTGAACGCAACAAGAAATTGTTTGCTTATTTTGTCCAATTCTGTTGTCAGCTACAAACCCTTGAAGTCATTAACTTGACCACACGTACATGCCAGCTGCAGTGGGAGAAGACTCAATTTCTTAAACAGAGAGAGAGAGAGGGGGGGGGTGGGGGAGAGAGAGGGAGAGAAAGAGAGAGAGAGAGCACTTTCATACTAGAGACAGTAAAAGCATTTTAATTTTAAGAGGAAAAGATGAACTGAAAGGAGCGAGAGAAGAAGTAGAGGACAGAACGTTACTAATTTTCACCCGCTGGGCTTCATTAGGAGGGAAGAAAAAAAAACTTGCAAGAATGGCAGGGAATGGTTGGGGGCGGCAGTGTATATGCAGTAAACAGGGTCAGGGCCTAGGGTTGTTGGTGATGGTGAGAAGGCAGGTGCGTGCATGCGGGATAAGGGTGTGAATGAGCGCGTCCATATGAAGGAAAGCGGTTCAGTTCGCAGCGTCCCTCACGGATACCCTTACCACACACGCATCTACATCCTCACCTTCACCAACGACCCTGACCCTGTTTCCTTTATACATACTGCCGCTCCCAACCTTTCCCTGCCATTCTTGTCAATTATTTTCCTTCCTGATGAAGCCCAGCCGGCAAAGATTTGAGTTGTTTTATCTGTACTGATTCTCTCTCCCTCTCCTTTCAGTCCATCCTTTCCTCTGTAAATTAGGCAGCCGGAGAGAGACGAAAACTGCAACAAGTCCACGTGGTGACATACCAGTTGCTATGGTCACAATCTTAGGTGGGTGCATACATAACAATACTTCTCCGGTAAGAATTTTGCCTGGCCGGGAAAAATTCTCAGAAAAAACTCACTCGAGGCAAAACAAAGCAAAGAAGAAACAAAACACCCGCCACGTCAGCCGCTCAGGTAACCCAAACCTCGGACGGAATCGTAGAGAAGACACACAGATTGCCGTCGACCGAGAACTGCCGTCTTAGTCGTTGGTAATACAGAAAGAATTTTGACATTGGAAAGGAAGAGAAGAGGAAGAAATGACACACGGGGAGGGCTCGAACCTGCGGCGCCATCGCCTAGCCCATCCGGAATGCCACGATCTGCTCTGCTACTCGGCCAATTCAAAAAAATAGGTTTCGTGGAGCGCTATGGGCATTCCAACTCAGTGTACACAGTTGGAATGCTCATGGCGCTCCACTGGCAAATTCAAACGGCAGAGGAATCCAAAGACAAGATTGCTTTCATAACTACCACAACTATCACACTCTTCCACCGAACAAAGGACAAAGCTAGCTTTGAGAAAAAGACATAACATAATATTCTCGTTATTTAACAGCGAGATAGCACGTCGGCGTTGACGTTCTTGTAGCCGGGCCTGTGACGAATGGTGAAAGAAAAGTTCTGCAGCGTCAAAGCTCATCTTGCAGCTCTTGGGTTGTACTGGTGCTGCTGCATCCACTGAAGAGGAGCGTGGTCTGTCTCCACGTCAACGTCGCATCCAAGAAGATAGGATAAAAACTTCTCAATCGCCTACTTCATCGCAAAGCACCCTAGCTCCATAGTGACGTAGCTGCGCTCCGCCTGACGACTCTTCCGGCTGGCATAAGCGACCGGGTGCTCTTTCCATTGCCGCCAACTAGGCTCAACATTGGCCATCCCATTCTTCGAGGTGTCACTTTGCAAGACAAACTTTTTCCGGAATTCGGGAGAGCTCTAACCTGGAACATAAGATAACAACTGTTTTAAACAATGAAAGAGACAACACATTCTTCGTTCCAAACGATTGTGTCTGGCTTCGTCTCTTTAGAAAGTCGGACAAAATAGCTGTTTATACTGCGAAGTCCGGGATGAACTTTCGATAGTAGCCAACCATGCAATCCTAGACAGGATCAGGATCGAAGAGCATTCTTTGTCCGAGGACGTTGAAATTCCACGACTGCCGAGATTTTGTCCGGATGCAGTTGATCTTCGGCCTGGCCGGCGACATGGCTAAGAACTTTCGGGTGATACATAGCATTTAAGGAAGCTGGTCCTTTTTCGGTTTGATGGTTAAACCAGCCTGTCTGAAAGAAAGAAACAACTTCCGTACATCATGTAAGTGATTGGCAAAATCAGGACTTGCCACGGTCACATCATCGATAAACTAAACGGCTTCTTCTGACTCGCTAAAATGTTATCCATCATTCGTTGAAATGTTGCAAGAGCACCATGCAGACCGAAGGGTACAAGCCAAATGGAGTTAAGAAGCAGTCTTGTCTTTGGAATCCTCTGCCGTTTGAATTTGCCAGTAACCCTTTGTCATGTCTAAAGTAGAAATATATTTTCCAGATCCCATCCGATCCAGAACTTCATCTACCCGAGGCATTGGGTAAACATCAAATTCAGAGACAGCATTGAGTTTCCGATAATCCACGCAAAGTCTTAGAGAACAAAATTTCTTAGTTACGGTAACTTACGGGCATGCCCACTAACTCTTCGATTTGCGGATCATACATGTTCCCTTTATTTCCTCAATTTCTTGTTGAACCTGGTCTTGATTAGCGTCAGGTATCCGACATGGCCGTTGTCGAACAGGCTTATCAGTCTTTAGTATTATCCGATGTTCACCCATGATTGTTCTTCCTGGTATTGTGCTAAAGAGATCCGAAAGCTCTTCTAGTAGAGACATTAACTGTTGACTTTCGCTGTTTGACAAGCTTTCGTTGACGATCACGTCCCTGAAAGACCCCGTTGAACTAGCACCACCAGGTGAAGAAAGAGTTTCGTCATCTTTGTCTACTTCTTCTGATTGCATATCGACGTTTGTGAGAAAGGCCGATGGTGAGCTTTCCGACTTCCATTTTTTCAGCATATATATTCACGCGAAATATGCTCTTCCGACGCGCCATCTGAATTTCATAGTTTGCCTTTCCTATCCTCCTGACAATAGAAAAGGGGCCCTGCCATGCCGCTTGCAGTTTTTTTTTCGGGCTTGTTGGTAGTAGAAGTAAGACTTGTTCACCTGCTTGGTAGACCCGCTCTCTAGCTGATACATCATAAGAGTGCTTTTGGTTAGACTGAGCGTTTGCCAAATTTTCCTGCACGCATTCCGATAATCTGGAGAGTGGATCACGCATTTTCACCACATAATCCAAGACATTGCACTGATTTTTCTCGGAGTCAAGTTTACCACTCCATGGCAATTTCAAAACGTCAAAAGGTTCACGAACAGACCGACCATAAAAAAGTTCGAACGGCGAACGGTGAAAATCTCGTGGGACCGGAGACTGTGGAACTTCACGATATGCAAATAACAGATAAGGCAAGAGCTCGTCCCATTTCCTCAGAGCTTTTTGAGAAAAATGACCGAGCATCGCCTTTAGTATGGCATTAAACTGTTCGACCGGACTCAGTCTGTGGGTGGTATGGCGTTGTACGAAATTGAGAAATGCGTAAAAGTGCACTAGCTTGCTTCATGAGCGTTGAAGTAAAATTGCTGCCTTGGTCCATCAATAGACACTGAGGAATTCCAAGCAGGGAAAACACCTGAACTAACGTTAACTGATCCACGATTGTTTCTGCGTCTATAGACCTTAAGGGACTAGCTTCTGGATACCGAGTCGCATAGTCAACCAACACTAGAATGCATCTGTTCCCTTTCTAGGTTTTCTCAAGAGGACCCACAATATTCATGGCCAAAAGACTAAATGGTTCACCCACAGCAGGAATAGAAACCATCGCCACACGTTGATGACAATGTACAGACGTCTTTTGACAAGCTGTACAAACAGAAAAATTATGCTCCACATCATAACAATTATAAGCCAGGCCAATAAAATCGATCCACTATTCCGTCTGCTGGCTCACGCCCTAAATAACCAGCTGATGGGATGTCGTGGGCCAAAGTTAACACCGTTGGGCGACAAGCCTGAGGAACGACTAACTATTTGACATGGCGGAGATCACAATTACATTCGTCCTACTGTCCTTGCCTACATCCACATTAGGTTCCTAGTGGCGGGTTGATAAGCCAGTACATGCATAATCAAAATAGAAAGCCTCACTGTTTTTGCCAGAGTCAAGTTTGTCCCAGCAATTAAGACATTAAAGATTGATCCTCCTTCTGCATTGTTTTAAACTCATCAGGTGTTACTCCCAAAACCAATCGACCCCTTTTGCCTCTACATTTGTCTTTCCTCCATGCCTGTCTCGACCTTTTACCTTTGGCAACGGAACTTGAAACAATTCGAAGAGATACACCTCGTTCAAATCATCATTGAAATCATTGGGAATGCTCCTATCCAACTTTGACTCAATGAGCTTATTGCCCACCCCAGACGACTCGTTCAAATCTGAAGACCTAACGCCGCTGATGAATTGTCTCGCTAGTATAATGGCGTCTTCTTTCTAGGGGCTTTCGCCTGACTTCGAGTAGTTACAAATGCGTCGGAGCATGAACTTGCAATCGAAAGAAGCTGCATTGGATCGGGATAATCGCACCCTAGGAGAACAGATTTCAGGAGAGTTTGAGAAACCGCAGCTCGAACGCTGAACTCTTTCCTGCCAACTTTGATAGGAACAGTAGCTTTTCGATATTCCAAAACATCTTCATGCTCACATTAGATACGTAACGTTCCGCCGGTAAACTGTGTTTCCTCCACAAATTGTTCCTGTACCATAGTTCTTCAACAGTCTGTGTCCAAGAGGATGTTGTCTAGTACTACTGAGGTGCCATTAACTAATCTGGGACAAACATTATTTCTCGAAAAACTTCCACAGAAACCAGCCACAGAATGATTTGTTGGGCATTCCAGCGCCACATGAAATGACCTGTCTTTTCACATCGAAAACGTATCATTTTCCGTCCTTCTCCTTTGTAATCTCCGGTTTTGCCTATGAAAATTGGCAGTTCCTACCTTCTATGCCCACTCTTTCCACAACGAAAACATTCCCATTGTCTGCTAGACTGATTACCATGCTGCCTAGCCTCGACAAAACTGTCAGCAAGACTGGCTGCCTCTTCCCCTTAGGCCGGCCGCTCCGGACTTTTCGGCCGAGTCACGAATAAGCTGTGCGAAGAAATTCCTAGCAGCTGATTGGTTTTCTGCTCTGAATATTGATGTGATCACGCAAATCGATGTAACTAGCGCGGCGCAAGATTGCGCCGGCCATGCAACACCATGGCATACGTGCATGCATGTGCACGGCCGAGGATTTTAGGTGCCTAGATTTTGATATCCGGATGCGAAACTGCGGCCCAAAAGTCTAGACTGGACGGCCTAAGGCAAGGAGCTGGGTTTCCTCTCACCTAACTGAATTTCTAACTCCGAGGTCCCAGTGTTGTAAAACTGCCCAACCATTACGAACTCCAAAAAATGTTCCTAAGAGGCACACTCTCGGCTCCACATCAAAGCCATGTCCCTTAGTCGAACTGAAATTTCTCTAAAGAATTCTGATAACCTTTGGCGGACTTCCCTGAATCTCCTCCGATAGGTCTCAGTTGCTATAATGTGCCAAGACCGACTTCTTGATTTCTTCGAATCTTTGATTTTCCTCCCCAGTCAACGCAGCAAACGCTTTATGTGCTTGTCCTCTAAGATTCGGTGCAAGTTTTACCGGCCAAAGATGCCTCTCTTCCCCATAAGCCTCTATTGCCCGTTCAAACATGGTAAGATTCGATATTGTCGCCCTCTGACAATCGTGACATTTGCACATGCTTGCCCCCATCCGTGTTATTATCCCGGATAAACCTTATGACACTGTAATTTGGCCTCTCTTCTCTCCCTCTCCCTTTCTCGCTGAACTGCTTCATTCCTCTCTAGCAAAATTTGAAATAACTGACTCATGACACTAGTGTTACAGCTGGATGACTCCTCATCAATTCAGGTGGTGGACCAATATCCTCATTGCTACCCGACTCTGAAACACTTTTGTTGTCCATTGCATAGCTAGTAGTTGTTGCTTTCCCAGACCGTAACTGCATTGAGTTTCAAAAGAACCCTCTCACCAGTATTGTTCTCGAGCTCAATCCACTCTGGATTCGATGATGATCACTTCACGCCGGATCAACAGCGGCTCCAACTTGCTGGCGATACCTTCCAATGTACCCTGTCGGGAGAAACCTTCCAACGTCCACGGGCACAAGACAAAAATAATCTCAAAACCAAGACTGGCTGGCTGCATGGTTTAACTTGACTCACAGAAGTCGATCCCACTTCTAACACCATAACTGTGAGAAATTAGGAGTTAGAACTAATATACCACAACCAGCACATGCCTCCAATGTTGCTTGCCTTTGGTGGTGGCAACAAGCTGAGCTTGTGGCATTGTGGCGGGAGGCTCGTACCAAGGGCAAACCCCAGGAGAGTAGTTGTGGGACGGAAGCCCTGGCCAAGGCGAGTGCCAGAAAAGCCTTCCGCCTGGCTACAGATGGACACTATGGTGATACCCATGCGTACTCCTGGCTCCGATTGCACTGCTTCGCCTTCCGGACCTCTCAGCTTTTGAGAAAAAGCAAGTTAACGCCGCCATCCACACAGCCCATTACCTGCCTGCTTGGATGACGTTCCCACACCAGTGGTGGTTGACCAGGCGCAGGTTCTTTTTGCTCTGCGGTCATTTCATGGTGGATCATCACCAGGAGGGTCCAAGTTGTGAGTCCAGCACTTGCTGGATGCTATCTCTGGCACAATTGTCCCTGCTCCAGGTTGAGCTGACCAGTTGTGTCAACACTTTCTTGTCAGGTTGGGCCAATTGTTGCCTCTCCCCTTGGCTTGTCAGGGCTCCGCTCACAGCCTTGAAGAAACCAGCGACTGGCCTGCGTCCTGTGGTGGTCGGGGAAGTGCTCCGTCGTCTCATAACTCGTCTGGCATGTTCAGCATTCCAATCCCGCCTCCCTGATCTGTTACTAGCGTACGGGCCGGTCACTGTCGGCATTTGCGGCAGACTAGAAGCACCAATCCATCTCCTTCACAGCTTTCTCCTTGACCACAGCGCATGCAAACAACGACCTATGCTGCCTCTAGATTGGCATGCAAAATGCATTTAATGAGTGTGACCATCAAGCGTTTCTCCGCTGCACACGTCATGACACTCCTGAGCTTTTCGCATGGGTTCAGTGGTGCTACCACTTGGCAGGCGAGCTGCGCTTTGGCCTACATCATGTGATCTCCTCCTCCGGCACTCAGCAAGGTGACCCTCTGGGCCGCTCCTGTTCTCCCTTGCCCTCCTAGAGCTGTTGGATGCCGTCCCAGGATTGAAGGAATTCGGACCGCAGCTATGGTACCTGGATGACGGCACCTTGGTGGGGCCGCACGTGGTTCTTTCGTCGCATTCTTGACGCCATCGGGCTCATGGGCTCGCAGTTCGGACTGCATGTCCACCTCCCAAAATGCAAGTTATACTGGCCTTCAGGAGATCAAGACTTTCCTGAGTTCCCACCAGCAAATTGCACGCATTGGCCGGCACCAGGACGGCATAGTGCTTCTTGGCTCTCCAGTGATGGGGACTCCGGATTTCTTTGACAATGCTGTCGCATCTTGTGTGGAGATAGTTCTCTTGTCATAGAACCACCTGCCAGACCTGGATAAGCCCCAAGTAGCCCTTCCCCTGCTCTGCAGCTTCCTATCTCAAGGTAAACCAATTATTTTGGACAGTTCCTCCTGAGTTTGTAGCGGACCAGTGGTCCCGTTTTGATGATGGCCTCCGCTTGGCTTTGGGGCGGATTGCTGACAGATCCGTGCCTGACTCAGCTTGGGTCCAGGCCACACTGCCTCGACGAGTTGGTAGACTTGGCCTCTGTGAGGCAAGAATGACCCAGTACCGGGAGCATTTTGGGGTTTGTACAGCACATCACATCGCCTCTGTCCTCATCTGCTTACAGGCCCCCGTGAGGATGCCTTTCCTCCTCTTGTCGGGGGAGTGGCCTTTTGTGCCGCCGACCTTCAGCTAGACAGCAGGGATATGTACAACGCTGGCCAGCATGATCTGCAGGTGGCGGTTGACAATGCTCGGCTGTTCCGCACTCCGCTCCAACATCTCTCTGAGGGACAGAGCACGGCTCGTGTGCTGCACCCCATGCTGCGGCTTGGTTGCGCGTGCATTAGGCCTCTCCATGTCGTGACATGGGTTTGTACTTGCCATTTGTCTGTGGCTTGGTGCAATTCTCGTTTTCTTGTCCTCCATGCCCCTGTCGACAACTCATCGACCCGTTTGGACCTCAGTGTTGGGCTGAGGTCACAGCCGCGGGCATGGCCCTCCGCATTCGCCGCCAGCATGCCCTGCGAGAGGTCCTGTACCACGGCCTTCTAAACGACCATCCGGGGCCTCGGCTGGACTGAGCAGCGATGTGCTGGCGACCGTCAACTTAGACCAGAGGACGTTTACCACCCGTCATTCCGAAACGGCAAACTGGCCGGCTTCGATGTTACAGTTGTGCAACATGTACTACACGCTCCCGCAAGACTGATTCTTAATGCACCCGGGCCGGCGGTTC
>JAOWAR010008252.1:0-13982 GCA_028571005.1 Clathrina lutea
AAAGTCGCTGACCACCTTTACAGTTGACGCGTCCACTTACACAATCAGCCTCCGGTAACATTCAAAAATGTGCAAGGTTTTTTTCTCTGTAAATAAAGCACCTCCTTCAGTGGGAAAACATCTCTGTGAGGTGCTCCTGGTTTTTTTTCTCCCCTGAGACCTTTTCCAGTGCTCCTCGTTTTTTTTTTCATTTTCAGTAAGAGAAAAGCTGGGCCTGTTGACGACTCGTTCGACGCTGGACTTTCTATCCGCATTACTTCTCTTCGCTTCAAGTCTTCTCTACGCTAAATGAATTAGTGCTCTTTCTTCCTGTCTGATTCTTCGAACGAATTTGGCCTTTCCTGTGTTCCTTTCAACGTTCCCTTTCTCCAGATCTATTCATTCCTGCACGGTGTTTTACCGCGTGAATTGTGTCAATATACCAGCGAGTAACTCCAGCGCGCGAGTGAAACAAGGAATCTAATCGTCTGGAGTCTTTCGAATTCACGTTGGGGCGATTTCCAACAGGGCTTCTTAAATTTTCAAAAGTGCAGTGTTCGTTTCGGGGGATTGGGGAGGGAGCGACATATGCCGCATCTCGGCTCTCCTTCAACTTTAGGTACGGTCTTCGAGCTCGCAAAGCGCAATTTTTAGCGTTCATGATCATACGCATGCGTCCAGCTGTGTGATCTGAGGCGCGAGAAGCCGTTCTTGGCTTTCCTCGTCCGATTACTTGGCGCACTTATGTCTCTGGCGATCATGTATGCACCTGCTTCGTTTCTGACAGTTTTCGTAGTAAAAAAAAAAACCAATAAAACAAAAAGAATAAGCCGGTACCGAGATGCCACGATCGCGAATCGGTATGATATAATCGAATAAGTTTGAAAGCCGAGAGGCAGAGTAGCAAGTCAGAGAAGTAGAAGGAAGAGAGGAGAAAGAATGTAAAGGCGACTCACAGGAACGCCGTCCGTCAAACAAAGATACAGGTTGGGTCGGAGTCGAAGCTGCGGTACCTAGCAGACGAGAGTCATTCGCGCTCATCCGAATACGCCATCGGATCGCTAGGGTGAATTGGTACCGACCCAACCTGTATCTTTATAATCGAATAATGTCGCCATTTGCAATCCTGCATGATCTGCCCACGACTCTACGAGACGCGACGAGTTCTGCCGAATGCCGAATAAAAAGGATCTTCGACTGATAACTAACTAGCAGCGTTCAACAAAGGAATTGTATGTTCATCATAGGTAAGTAAAAGTCATCTGTCCTGATATCGTTCTGTTATCGTGAGGTGCTTCACACCATGACTCCGAGAAATCCCTTCATGCATGAAAGCTGCGGGCCGGAAGGCTGTTCTTACCAGTTGAAATGTAGGTACAGTAGGCCTAAGTTTTCACCTCCATATCCCCAGTGGAAGGAAGCTCATCGGCAGCACCGGGCAGGAACTGATTGCAATCGGACTTTGCGTAATCATTGGACGGCCAAAGCACGGCTTGCCAGCAGACAGTGCGGTAAAACTCGTGTGAACCAGCTGCTCTCGGAGCCGCTTTCAAGGCTTGCTTTTCGCCTCCATTGTCGTTTCGTCGTGCGATGGGACGAAAAGAGTAGCGAGGACCTCACACTCGATCGATCGCGGACTTCTCCTTTCCGGCTTGCTTGTTCAGAATGCAGTGTGACTCAAGCGAGGGAAAGCTTAAAGTTTCTCAACGCCCAGGCTCACCGAAACTGAACAACTATACTTTTACCGAAACTGAACAACGATATTTTACCGAAACAGCCTTTGGAATACCCCTCTCAACACGGGAAGGCTGGAAATTTTAATATCGGACACAATAAACACAAAGTTTTCCGTTTCCTTCAAAAGTCCGTACACAAGGTACCTCTTACAGTGATCGCTCGTGTTGCAAGTAGGAACCAAAGCATCGTAGCTCAGTGACGAATTTTTTTCCCAAATCATTCCAATCCCGACTGAACTTCTCTACTTAGTAATGGGCCGAGTCGCGGTCTTGACATCACTGGATATATAGGTAAGGGATGAAGACATATCATGTATATGTTTGTTCGTGAGTGCCACGGTGCGTGTGCCCAAACAGGATCATGATTGCTTTCTGCTCACTTTGGTAAGTTCTTTATGTCAGGATGTAGAGAATGTTCGGAATATCTTTGGATGCAGAAGGATCAACAGTTTTGGATAGACTTTCCCACTTTTTTTTTTTTTTTTTGTATATATACATGTATATTAAAAGGAATTAAACTGATTCCTATACTGACATGGAGGACAGGTTGATTGAACGGCCAGAGGATGAGTTAATTCTGCACTCAGGGGATTCATGATGGCATGTTCGAAAGTTCTGTGTGTGTGTGTGTTGCAAGCACACTCACACACTCACAAACTCTTTCTCGCCTGGTGCCGGTTTCTGGAAAGCAGCTGCTTTGTTGAAATTGACAGTAATTAGTATTCCTGTCACGGAGGAAATCCAGCACTGAGCTGAGAGCAATGTGAAATTCCTTGTCCTGAAGCCAAATGTTAAATGCCCGTGGCGTGGCCGGCAGGGTCGGCGGATCGGATGGCTGACTGCCAACGCCCATGCCGGCGCAACCGATCTACCTGATAATTCTGCCCTCAGTTTATCATAAAGTTTTGCAGAAGCCCGCGGTTGCAGTGCCAGTGCTAGTCGCCAGCTGGCCATGGCAAAAAGAGTCATGGTACTAGTGGTGAAAAATATCTGTTTTTGGCTTTGCAACTACATGTAACTATTGTGAAACATGGGTTCTGTTGATGATAGTCTCACGATCTCATAATCGGGGGTCGTTTCTGCGTGGTTGGCTGCGTTTGGGGATTCACCCCTTGCCCACTCCATCACGGTGGACAACGTGCAACCGAGGAATATTTAATCGCGGCCGGCAAGCCGGCTTCAAATCCCCATTCACTATACACACAAAGGATGTAGATCTATAAGTATGCGTAACTCCCTATTCCCGTCGCTTTGTACGAATGACGTGTTGTATTTGGGAGCTAGTCTCGGTTGAAGCATAGGGGACTAACACCGATATCATGATCACGGCGCTAACATTGCACCGCTTGCCCGACGACGCAGCGCTGGTGGCAGCTTTCTTCCAGACCTCCTTCTCTGGGATAAAAAGCGCTTGCGCTTCGAACTATTTGCTTTCAGACTTATGCAGCGTGAGGTACATCTTGAACTTGACCATAGATCCGACTGTTCGCTTTCACCTCGCCAAGCCTCGTCTGTCTCAGTGTCCTGAAGCAGTCACTATTGCCCCCCCCACCCCTGTATCCGCTCTGCTCGGTCCTGGTGTTGTTTGCCGCTGCGTGAGAGCTAGTGAAGAAGTATGGCATCGAAGGGAAAAGGTAAGGAAAGTTCTCTGGTCGACGGAACCAGCATGCAGTTGGAGGGCTTTACATGCACTGTTGTGCATCTCGCCTTCTTCTGTCAATCTCTGCGCAGGCATGATGCCATTCACCGAGCGGCCACCATTACGTCCGGAGGCACCAGGCACGTCAGGACGGCCGATCAATCTAAGCGCCAACCACTTCCAAGTACTCCGTTTGCCCAAGAGCGACATCCACCACTACGACGTGTCCATCACGCCCGAGAAGACGCCACGCAAGCTGAACCGCGAGATCATCGCCAGAATGATCGCTTCCAACGACCCGCGCTTCGACGGCCAGAGGCCAGTCTATGACGGTCAGAAGAACATGTACGCTCGGGCCAGATTTCCCTTCGGGAATGATAAGGTAATGTTTTCTGCACTATCTCGCTCGTCCGAACAGACACTTCTGAATCTTGCCCACTCAATGCATAGTAATGCGGTGTGTTATCATCCGAGTAAGTCCTGCAAGGACTGGGTCTGAGAGTAATTATCCGAGTACAAGTCCTGCAAGGACTAGGTCTGAGAGAAAGCATGCATGACGACTTCCAGCGTGTTTTTTTTTCCTCACCGGATAAGAGAGGCTCCGAATCACTTTCACCAGCATACTACAACTGATCCAGGCAGGAAATGCGCTATCTACTGAACGCAGTTTAACACATCACTGGCTGCTTTGTTCCCTGAACAGGGCTAGGTTGTCACCGCCAAGGGGACACAGTTTAGAATATCACTGGCCTGCTTTGTTGTCTGAATACAGCTAGGTGGTCACCGTCCACTGAACACGAATTCCACTGAACACAGTGTAGGATTTCGGCCCTTAAATGGCATGAGTTTTACTTTTTGTCTATTGAAAAATTAACAAAGTTTTGGATACAATTTCTTGCTGAAGTTGTACCTTCCTCTCCTTTAAAATATGGCTGGACTTTCTTTTATTTTCAATCCAGATCACGGTTGAAGTGATGGTTCCTGAAGAAGGAGGAAAGGATCGAAAGTTTGTGGTAAGCAAGTTTACAGTGTTCGATGACATCCAGTCAGCTGTCGCCAGCTAGATCATGCATACGATGGCAGTTCTGCACATACATGTCGCTGTTTAATAGTTTTCATCAAGCTACCATGGTCTGTCTCATTGGATTGAGGGTGGGACATGTAATACACACCACTGAGCACAATCTGTTATGGTGGATGGTGTCACATGGACTTTGTAGAAGTGCACATTCTCATTATCAGTTGAAGTGGCTTGTTTTGCCAGACATTTTAAATTCATTTGGCTTTAAAGAGAAAGACATTTCCATTGGACCTTGACAAAAAAAAAAAGTTTCTACATACATCAAACCTTTGCAGGAAACAGTTACTGAGAAAGGAATATAACGTTACAATATCAATGGCACCCGCAACTGATGTCCCTGCACGTGTGTTTGCCTATCTGACCCGGTGATTTCTGATCAGTACACAAGAACATCAGCCTGACTGCGTCATTGGTTGTGATGAGTCGTAAAGTCTAGACTGTTATGACAGCCATGTCTGTTGATAATCCACACACCATGTATGCTACACAAATGGCATTCAGTGTCTCCAGAAAAATTGCACAACGGTCACCTCTGAACATTGCTAATTGCACATATAACAGGTAGGCCGTGATGTGTGAAGAGAGAGGGAAGCTAGTTATTTTTTCTCTTTCTCTTGTGCCCTTCTCTCTCTCTCTCTCTCTCTCTCTCTCTCTCTCCCTCCATCCTCTACACAGGTGACAATAAAGTGGGTTGCCCGTGTGAGCATGGATATCCTTCGACAGTTCGTTGAAGGAAACCGGATGAGACGTGCCAGCCTCGCCATTGACGATGTGCAAGCCACAATTCAGTCGCTGGACGTCATTTTACGATATGGTCCTGCCAGCCGGTAGGTGTTGGCTGTGTCTCACTTCTGATGTTCATTGGGCCAAGTATTCCACACGAAGGTTGATGGATCCTATATTCTCCATAGATCTTCCGGTTTCTCAATCATTTCTTGGTCCGCGTATGCAAGCACTGGCATTGCGCACAAACGACTATCATGTTTGCTTGACTATCAAGTGTGCGTGTTCTTAAGGCCGACAATGAAAAGCTTCTTCATTTGAGATTCAGAGAAACAAGGACAGGCAAAAAAAAAAGAAAAAACCAAAAGTGTGAAGTTGTTGGGTGATCTCTAAATCAATTAGAAAGTCCAGCTGGCATAGATGTTATATTTTAAATCAATTAGAAAGTCCACAGCTGGCTTAGATGTTATATTTTGTGTAAACTCAACCTGTGTATTACGGGTGTTTGTGTGGTACCAGGATGTGACATATCCTTACAGTTTTTTAAAACCTGTATCTCTCCCTCTCTCAGGTATGTTCCGGTCGGGCGTTCTTTCTTTGCTCAACCCCAAGATGGAGGCTACGACCTTGGAGGAGGCCTGGTTGTGTGGCGCGGCTTCCACATGAGTATCAGACCAAGCATGTGGAAGATGCAGCTGAACATTGATGGTAGGTCTTTTCGATTATGTCAGAGTGCAGCTGTCTATTCTGATGTCAGAGTGCAGCTGTCTATTCTGATGCTGCTGCTCTGTACTCTATTTTCCAAGGGTTTTTTTCCATTTTCCATCTTTTTGCCTTGTTGAGGTATGTTGTGGTTTTATTTTTTGACATTCAGGAAAGTATTGCAATCATTGCCCTGTGTACCCTGTTCCACAGTGTCGGCAACTGCATTCTACAAAGGCCAGGATGTGACGGAGTTTCTGATGACTCTCATGCGAGACAGACTAGCTATGCACCACCCTGTCCTCACGCACCCGCTGTCGGATGCTGCTCGCAACCTCCTTAAGAAGGAGCTCAAAGGTAAATGGTAAATGTTAGCTGTAAATAGTGTGCGTGCGTGCGTGTTTTTTTCTTGGGGGGGGGGGGAGGAGGAGGGAGAAAGCAATACTACCGTCTGAGCAAAAGGTTGTCAGTCAGGTCGATGAAGTGAAGCTTTGCTGTAATATGCTGTGGGATGATCATTGTGCGCTTTGTCCTCTCTTCTCACTTCCACAGGTTTGAGAGTGGAGGCTACCCATTGCCAGCCAAGACGAAAGTATCGCATCATTGATGTGCCAACCAAAAGTGCAAAGGAGCTATGGTACGTTCGCAAGAACACTGCTGTAGTTTCTTTGTCTTCTTTTCTCTCTTTTTTAGAAAAAAATCTGTTAGCATCCCTCCCTCCCTCCTTTCCTTTATTCCTACACCTCATGCATCCCAGTTGCTCTCGTTACTTTCCTGACTTCATCTGAAGTATTCACTTACATCTGACATGAACCACGGTTTTGCTGTGGGCGTTTCAACCTAACCGGCTTGGCAGCGTGGAAGTGGCGGCTTTCATTAAGGTTTAATGTCCTTGTCTCTTTTCTGTATTTTCTTTCTTTCTTTATTGTTCGTGACTTTTTGTTGTTTCTTCCATGCCTGTGATAGCTTCCCAATGCAAAGAACTGAGGGTGGTCCCGTGGAACAGGTGTCTGTTGCAGGCTATTTTTCTGAAAGACACGGCTGCACCCTCCAGTGAGTTGGAGTAGAGTTGATGTTATCAATATAATTATTATTATTATTATCGTACGCTTTGTAGTCTGCACTGAATAGTCTGATGCTGATCACTGAATTCAAGCACTCTACTTTGTCCCTCCTCCTCCTCTTTTAAAGGAAAAAAGAATAGTTAAAAAGTTGATTTACACTCCAAAGGCAAGCTTGGCTGGATAATAGGTCCTTTTGTGGTTACGAAGAGCGCTTCCATTAGAGTGATCTGTCATTACAATGGAATACTAGTATATTATTTATCACGATGGTGTACTTTAATCAGTCATTACAATGGCATACCTGTATATTATTTATCGCGGTGGTGTACTTTGATCAGTTATTACAATGGTATACGTCTATATTATTTATCACGATGGTGTACTTTAATCAGTCATTACAATGGCATACCCGTATATTATTTATCACGATGGTGTACTTTAATCAGTCATTACAATGGCATACCTGTATATTATTTATCGCGATGGTGTACTTTGATCAGTCATTACAATGGTATACGTCTATATTATTTATCACGATGGTGTACTTTAATCAGTCATTACAATGGCATACCTGTATATTATTTATTGCGATGGTGTACTTTGATCAGTCATTACAATGGTATATGTGTATATTATTTATCGCGATGATGTACTTTGCCGTGTGGTCTTTTCCAAGGTACCCGCATCTTCCCTGTCTTCAAGTTGGAAAGAAGGAGCGACACACATTTCTCCCATTGGAGGTGAGGGAGTAGCTATAGGTAGAAAAAAAAAGATCGCAGAGCACCGGGTTGTTATGTATACCGGCATGCGGAGGTTGTGACACGAAAGCCTTGTGAATTCAGCGTGGATGGCCTACTTATCCTTTTGGAGCCATTTCTAACATACACGTGCAGTGCATGCATTCACTCAATGCCACTGCTGCTCTGTGTGTGCACTCAACATGCATGCATGCTGCTCTCCATCCCTGCACAGGTCTGTCGTATTGCCACCGGCCAACGGTGTCCAAAGAAACTCACCGATACCCAGACCTCTGCCATGATCAAGGTACTGTCAAGGCAGACAAGCTCAGCAGTCATTGGACATGGATGACGGGGAATGGCACACCAAAAGAACTCCTTTTTCTTCAGACACCATATTCTTCGATTTCTTTAAATATTTCAGCGATTGTAGTAGGGTTACTCTAATATAGTTGGAATGAAAAAAAATTTTAGAGTAAAAGAGCGCTTTGATGTCCCTCCTCGTGATCGCGATGTACTCCTCGTGATCGCGATGTACTCCTCGTGATCGGGATGTACTCCTCGTGATCGGGATGTACTCCTCATGATCGCGATGTACTCCTCGTGATTGCGATGTACTCCTCGTGATCGCGATGTACTCCTCGTGATCGCGATGTACTCCTCGTGATCGCGATGTACTCCTCGTGAGTGTGTTGTACTCCTCGTGAGTGTGTTGTACTCCTCGTGAGTGTGTTGTACTCCTCATGATCGTGATGTAGTCCAAGGGGGTGCTGAAAACTTCCTCAAACATTGGTTTTGTTTACCTCAATGTATTGCTGTCTAACTGCAGAGAACAGCCGCCAAAGCTCCAGATCGTTTACATGACACTACTCGACTGGTAAGATTGCCAAGAACAATGCGTGCTACTACTATCCTTTCTTTATTGGGGAAAGAGAAAAAAGCATGGCTTTTAATAAGCATCTCCTCCCAGTTGTGTGACATCGTTGTCTGACTTGACAGCTTTAGTGACTCTGCCTTTCTCTGCCTGAAGGTGAAAAACGCTCGCCTGAACGAGGATCCGTCGGTGCGTGATTTTGATATCGTAATCAGCGATGAGATGACACGGTTGAAAGGCCGTGTGCTGCCGCCACCCAAGATACAGCATGACAAGGAGGTGAGGAGCTCGGAGGGAAAGAGGGTCGGAGAAAGGGAGAGGAGGGAGAGGGGAGAGGCGGGGAGGAGAGAGAGGGGAGAGGTGGGGAGAAGAGAGGAGGTGGAGGCATGCAGATGGAAAGGGAGAGAGGGACTGTATGTGTGTGAGTGAGTGAATGAGAAAGAGAGAGAGAGAGAGAGAGAGAGAGAGAGAGAGACATGGGCGTGCAAGAGACATCCGCAGCTAGTTGTCTAGTGTTGTAGAAGCATGTGCTAACCACTTTTGCTTTCTCTTACAATGGTTTTCCTCAAAGTCGTGCGTCCTGCTTGTGATAACTCTCTTGTCAAGTTGAGAAATGATGATGACGTTGCGTGTCTCTTCTTTTTCTTCCTTGAGTCGGGTGCGGTCCCTGCCGAGCCCCGTGATGGTGAGTATCAAATCCTGAGCTTTGCAATGATGCATGCAAACTTGCATACTCGAAGTGCTATTTACTGCCTGGGTCAGGGGCCTCATAGGGGCCTGAAGAGGGGCTCCTGGGGTGATTATTGCGTGTCATTCGTTCACTATGTGTGCCCCACACCATGTGCACTGGGCTGCATGCCCATGTATGGCTGTATTCTGCCCCGGGCCACTCTGTGGCAGATCACATTATGCGAGCTAGAGCCAGCAAGTTTGAGCAGTATCTTCACCAGACTCCAGTTGTGCCACTGTGCTTAAGTGAGGGCTGAGTGCCTCCATCACTTGTCTGCTCTTTACTCTAGCTTTGGTACAAGATTACAATGCACTGCGGCAATGGAGCAGTAAAGCCTGCAGACGTGTGTCGCTGCATTTCTTCTAATATCAAATTTCACTTGCATAATTGTATTGAGGGCAAATCTGCTCAAATATTTGTATGTTTGTAGCTTAGCGATGTGTGTGTGGGTATCTGTACAGCAGTCCAGCAAAGCCTCAGGGGTGTTTTCTTTTTCTCTTCTGGTGCAAGGCTCTTGGGATATTCGAGGGCGAAAGATGTTCTTCGGCAAGGAGATCAGCAAGTGGTGCGTAATCAACTTTGATCGGCGTGTCAACCGAGACGCCATGATTCACTTCTTCAGAGAGTTAGGCCGCAGCTGTTCAGTCAATGGTAAGAAGAAGCGCAAATGGATGTTGCAGGCAGTCATGGGCTCTGTCAGTTTGTCTGATGCGTGTGCGTGCGCGCGCACGCTTTCTTGTAGGATTTTTTCTTGTATCGAGATGATGGCGCCTCAACTGATGAAACGGGCCTTCTGCTGCTCTTGAAATTTTTTGTTTTGCATGCTTACATCCAAATCGTATGTCACCTTTCATCCTAGTCTAACTATACAAAATTCTTTAACACACACACAAGCACACACAAACAAATACACACAAAAGCACGCACAGGCGTCAGTTTAGGCTGGAATGCACCGTCTTTGCCCTCTGGAGTAAGACAAACTCTTCTCAGGCTTTAGCTACTCAAGTTCATTGAGAATAGACAACTATGGCAAAAACTCAGATTCAGCCAGAAATGGAAAGACTGTGTAACATCCTATTCGGTCAAGTCTCAAGAAATATCAAACAATTAGTGGGAAGAGTGTAAATGATCACTTTTTCATGCCAGTGGGAAACTCTCTGCAGCACTGACTGTAATGTCTGCAGCTCATTAGTTCATTTGCCGATTAAGGCTACTCCACACCGGTTTCCTGCCTTAGCTGGCATGACGTATCGCACCGTACTGGTGCGCACTTTCTACACACCTTTTTCACGGAATCTATCACACGTTCTTTGGCCTCAACTCTGTATATAGGTACACTATGTAGCGTTTCTTCCTCGTCTTGCAAAGAATCGATAATGGTGCAGAGCACCGATACGTCTTTTGTTAAGGTCTATTCGGTTTGACCCTAGAATCACTGTGTGCTGTTCACACTGATGCACTGACTATTGTACTTCTCTCAGTTTCTTTACCTGTTCCTTGATTTTCTCGTTTCCAGGAGATCACAGCAGTATCTTCCTCTGGACGACACCGATGATTGTGACGAAGGACCCCACAGGGTTGACGTGGGCGATGCGCTTCTCGTCAGCGGGGGCTCGGTCTGGCATGGGTTGAAGAGCAAGAAGGAGCAGAATAAGATCGTTCTGCCGTACAGCCAACATGCACAGTTCGGACGGCAGAAGTCCCAGCTCATCCTCCCACTCACGGTGGACCCCAAAGAGCCGGTGTATGGCAGCTCAGTCCACACAGAGACAACGCGGAAAGGCCTACTCCGTCGCAAATCAACACACCACGTTCTCACAATGAATTCTGCAGTGCCAAGCGTAAACCCAACTGCTGATCCACTTGAATCCTCCGGCGTTGCCCACAAAGCAGGTCTTCGCTGGAAGGCTAAAGCTCTTCGAAAAGAGACGTCTTCCGCCTCTCTGACCCAGAAGCCTGCTGACATGACTGTTTTGCTGAAGACTGTGCAGCGATGGCAGGTAAGACCACCTAAATGTTATTTACTTTCTAAGAAGGAAATGCTGTGTAAGACTTTCCTAGCTTTTTCTTTAAGGATCTTTACTATGCATGGGATATTTGACCGTTGGCATAATTCCTGTGTGCCGCAGACTCGGTAGCTTGCCATATCCTTTATTTTTGTGCGAGTTTGAAATGTAAGAACAATGTTGAGAGACAATCGAAGAATGCAATTGGTTGGTTTGTTCTCTTCCTCCAGGCTACGGTCATTGAGAGGAAGCTGCAGAAGCGTCAGGCAGAGTCTCGCCGCCAGCTGGCAGAGAGTGAGAAAGAGCTGCATCGAAGTTTCAACGTACTCATAGAACGAGTTAAACAGAAGACTCATGGACAGTACCAGGATCAGCAAGTGGCTGCCCGTGCCGCACTCGCGTACATGCGCTCAACCTCGGAAAATCTCCCCTCCCAGTCTGCTGGAGTGAGTGATCAGAGTGGCTCGTTCCGTAATCGAGCAAGAAGCGATTTCGGTCTACTCAACAGAAGCACGAGTGGACTTTCAGCACTTCAGCCGCAGCCTGTGGCTCAATACGACACACCAGTACAGCGAAGACCACTACCAAAGTCTCCCCTGGTCACCAGCTCTGCCAGTGCACCAACAGCAGCAGCTCCGCCAGTACCAAAAACCATTGTGCCGTTTCCCCAGATAGCTAGCAAACAAGCCGAGGATGTACCTGTTCAGCAACTTTACGCGTCTCCTGGTGAGCATCGCAAGCATCTACATGTAGGACAAGTGAGCCAGGAAGGAATGGCTGTTGGAGCAAGACCGCCGCACCTACAGGGACGTGTGGGGGATGAAAGGATTCCTGATGCAATTCCGCCTCACCTACGAGTCCTAGGTACTCCACCACGCCGGCGTGCATCATATGCTAAGGCACAGGGCCTGGATTCCCCACATGGAGAAGAGGAAGAAAGAGATAGGCTTGGTGACTTATCACCACCCTTGTCTCAGTCAGGAAGTTCACAGACAACAGCACCGCCACATCAACGTGCCTCGTATGCCATTGCACAGGGTGTCGAACCCCCACGAGGAGAAGAGGAGGAAAATGACAGGCTCGGAGACCTATCACCCACCTTGTCTCAGCCTGGGCCTTCCCAAGCAACTCGGCGAATGTCATATGCTAAGGCACAGCTGGCCAAAGTAGAGGAGTCTGCGGATAACACCTCCATCTCAACTGTGGATAGTACCAAGGAGACTTACTGCTGAGCAAATTGACAGAATTAAGGTGGCACCAAGCCAGAACCACACCTCACCGAAATTGACACACTTCATGTTTCCTATTCTGGTCATAGAGCTTCTTTATTGCACAACTACACGCCTTGGAATATAGCTTTTAAGCCTACTTTTCTTTCCAAGTCTTATCATAACTGCTCTCTTTTTCCCTTCTTCTTCTTCCTCCTCCTCCTCCTCCTCCTCCTCTTCTTCACTCCAGCCGACGTATTGCCTTTATCATCTGTGAACTGACATTCAATCTCAATTATGTTCCGTCTGCTTGTGTCTCCCTTCTCCCTCTCTGTCTCTCTCTCTCTCTCTCTCTCTCTCTGTCTCTCTCTCTCTCTCTCTCTCTCTCTCTCTGTCTCTCTCTGTCTCTCTCTCTCTCTGTCTGTCTCTCTCTCACTCACTAGGGAGACAAGTTTCACTTTAAGTACCTGATGAAGCTTGAAGATTTTCGGTTGGAAGACATGCCTATTGCAAATGCAAAGGGCAAGGTATGTGTGTGTGTGTGTGTGTGTGTGTGTGTGTGTGTGTGTGTGTGTGTGATCCTTATGGTAGGTTGATGCACTCTGGCCCACAGGCTCATTTTCAAATGGTATGTCAATATTGTGATCTACACAATGACAATCAACGTTCAATTCCTGTTTAGAGTTCAAAAAAGAAAAAGAAAAAACTTTCGTTCTTTTGAGGAATATACTTGCCTTGACATGCTGGGCTGTTCAAGCTCCCCTCTCGTTTATTCTTCAAATGTCGACTGCTTTAGCTAGGACTTTCAGACAGGCGAGCGAGCTCTTTTATCAGAAGGACTTGATTTGCCAATGAACAATTGATCGTCATAGTGGTGGTTTCTTTCCACGTTGCTGTGAATTGATAATACGAATTTGTCGATGCTCTTTGCAGCAGCTGGATGGCTAAGGCCTCATTCCCCCCTCTCTCTCTCTCCCTGCTATCTTGCTGTACAGTTCAGCGCAGCCTTCCAGATGCAGGGCATCGCAGTGAAGAACTCCACTTCTCTCAGCTCTGTCATTTACTGCAAGACAGCATCTGACAAGAAGGAGTTCATGGAGATCATTCAAAAATCTATGTAAGGCTCACCTACGGTGCATGTGTGCTGTCTTCCAGTCTGTTTCTGTGTGTGGAACTGGCTGCCATTGCCACTTTCTGCTGGCTCCTGGTGTCGCCTTTTTGGTGGGGGGCACTTGCAAAATTGCGAATTGAATACTGTCATTTTTTGTTGTTCTACATTTCCCAGGCAAAACATCAATCCACCTGGCCGGGAAGCGAGTAAGTTAATTTGCAGGAACGGTGTAGGTGTCTGATCTGAAATCTCTTCCGCCTGAATTTAAATCGTTACTTTCCACGTTAAGGTTCTAATCCTGGCTAAAATTGACTTCTTTGGATTTCTTCCCAAATTTATGTTGAAGTAGTCTGTATCCGATGGAGGTCCCAGAAAAAAAACCCTGTCAAAAA
>JAOWAR010008363.1:0-13981 GCA_028571005.1 Clathrina lutea
GCTTGAGTTCAGGCACGCACAGTTCATAAAGCTCTCGGGCTGTCCCGTTCAAACGAAGTCCAAGAGAGGCACCTGGGACATCGTCCTTGGTTAATAAAATGTCCTGGAGAGCATCAACTCGAGAATCCATCGAAAACTGACACCGCTCACCGGTTGAAAACTGTTCAACAAAACACTGACCACCTTTTTCTCCTATGTCTTTCCACTGAACTCCGTGTGCTGTGCATTGTGCAATCCCCAAAGTGGCACAATCTAATTTCCAGACATGACAATGCGCAAGAGCCCTATAAGTAATCGAAGAGATCAAACAAAACAGGCTGGAAAGGCTGTGTGCGCTTCACGAGATGCCAGTCACATCTGGTAGTTCGAGGCGAAAAAATGCCCTCCAGAAGGTACGTAGATTCCTTTGATTGTGAAGTGACTGTTCCTTTCTTGCCAGCAGCAATGAAGAGGTCTGTGGTAAGGTGGGCACACATCGACACTGGGCTTGGAAGCAGGGAGACGATGTGGCGTGCGTTAGGCCGTCAGTGTTTCTTCCCAGGAATCGCCAGTGCAAGTCAAGTCAATGTACAGCAATGTGGTCCGTGTTCAGCCCTAAACCCTGGTGGCCAATGTGGACAAGTGGCTTCTGTAAGAAACGACATGGCTACTGAGCCTTGGGATATTGTTCAATAGGCCAGCCTTGAGCTTGGTACAGTGAAGCAGTTATCTTATAACTCTGTCCTTGTCACAACGGATATGCTTACCTAGTGAGTCAAAGTCGTTCTCGTCAAGAGCCATGATGCTGCAAGTGTCGTTCAAGCTTTCCTTGGAGCTTGCCTATGTTGTATTGTCAGAAATAACGGCGGTCCAGAGCTGCGCAGCGCCATTGCTTCAGGCTTGATGAACTTTTTCAGAGTTGCCGTCCACAGCAGGGCAGTGGGTCATTCGCAACCACAGGCCGGAGTTGAAAGGTTTGACGACACGCTGCTAACCATGATTTGGAAGGTGCTCGACGAGTCAGATGATTGGTTAGGGGACTTAGTGATCGTGCCCTTTTACTACTGAACACACCCGCACAGTGTCCTGAAGATTGTGCCAATGGTGGCTATGGTCGGTTAGGAACTGCGCAGCATTGTACTGGAAGGCTGTCCCATGATCAGTTCTTCAGCCCGGGTGCAGCTTCAGTCTGTGACCAGGTGGAAAATCCCCGTTTAATATCAGGTCCAATGATCCAGAAAGGGTTTGGTTTGGCACCTTAGGAACAGAACAGAAGCCGTGAACATATATAGCTCCAGCTGTTCAAGAGTGGTACTCTTTGAGTAGAAATCATGGACGCGATGTCTTCCGGAGAGTGCACAAGCGACAAAAAAAGGTGAATTTTCAGACTTCACGGACTATAGTCCGGTCCGGAACATTGTTTGCAAGCTGTGGGGGTAGCCATGCAGTTTCTGTGTTCGGACTTTACTTTGTAGTATAAATTTCTTCATATTCCTTAATTCGCGCCATCCCCACAGTGAGTCGACTCAGAGTGTTGAAAAAGCAGTGTTAAGGGCAGGAATTCACATATGTCAGAGAATGAGACCATTTGGAACCTTGGACAAAGACCCCAGGCGATGAAACCTCTCCAGGAGGAAGCCTGATAAGGACTGAAAAATCTGGCCTATATTCGACGCCCACACAGGTTTTGACTCGGAACTTCAATAGTCGATCTTTTCTCTTTAGTTTATTTTGTTCCTATATTTTTTCCCTTCATCTCATTTTCCTTTTTTTTTTTTGGTCTAGTTGTTGCCCACTAACACTATGCCCAGCGAACTGAACCCCAACAGGCTTGTACCGATGTAAACCTTCCTTGACAAAATGCTCGAACAAATAGAATACCCAAAATCCAAATGATTCTCAAACATATCAGTGCCTGGCAAACACTAACACCTCAATGTAATAAGCGGTGATAGGGCTTCAAGCCCCGTTCGCCACATCTTCCCCACCAAGCCTTATCTTCCAGACAAAGCGAAACAGGAACAAAGCAAAAAAAGAAGACAACAGATAATGAAAGAAAGATTTGAGAGAAAATGCGTGACTTAGAAACTAACATCAAGAACTAACTTCTAACGGCACCAGCAAAATGATTGAACGCAAAACAGTACCTGTGTCTACTCGGACTTCCACCACACGGACTCGATTGTCCTGGCCAACAAAGACCTTTGTAACAAGACCAACTTTCCAATGTTGACGCTTTCTCTTATTGTCCATAATGAAAACATGGTCATCAGCCTTTACAGGCTACGGCTTCGCCTGATGAAAAAGCCAAAGTTGGGCAAGATACTCTTTCTCCCACTGCTGTTGGAAGTATATGCTGACCTCGTGCACATACTTCATACGTTTGCTAAGCTGCTCCTTGTTGAGCGTGCCTGCTAGCTGGCCGGGTACGAGGTTACTCTGGTGCTGCCAGATATTGCCAAGCAGCACCGCTGGTGAAAGGGGAGGTGCATCGGTGCAGGCTTCATTAATGCGAGTTACGGTCGGCTGTTGACAAGCGCCTCCAATTCTATGACGACTGTAGCGAGCTCTTGCAGTGTCAAAAGCGAACGGCCAAGGACTCTCTTCAATCGTGCCTTCACGGACTTCACCAGGCGCTCATAAAAGCCGCCAAACCATGGTGATGCTGGAGGATTAAAGGACCACCGATTGGCCAAACAGCGGCAGCAGCTTTGAACGTTGCAGCATTGTATGAGAAAACCTGGTCAGGACTGCCTCGTCTTGCCAAAAACCTGCGAAAGGCGAGAAGAAAATCTTCCACTATCACGTTTGTCACAATCTGAAGGTGAATTGCACGGGTGGCGCCACACAAATAGGGCCAACCAGACGTTCTGGGTACCCGAATCTGGAGCCCTTGCCAACAGCGGCCCCGCATAATCAATACCACAATAACTGAAGGGCCTAGTCAACTGTATTCTTCCTTATGGCAGAGGTGGCGTAATTTTCTTGCACGGCAGGGTGTCATATCGCCAACACTGCATGCATCGCTCCTTGACTTTCAGTATAAGACGCCGTCCATCGACTATCCAGAATGTTTCATACAGAAATGCAAGGAAAGCCTCCACTCCTTGATGTTTCCTCTGCACATGGTGCCATCTCATGAGCGCCTCTGTCAAATAGTGGTCACCCTGGATGATGATATGCTTCCTGTCGAACACCCAAGGACTTTTCCTGCCTTCCTCCTACCCGCAGCAAGCCACGTCCATCCAGAAAAGGGGAAAGCTTAAAGAGCTTAGATGAGGACGAAAGCACCTTTTGCTCATGGAGCTGATCCAGTTCTTCCCTGAAGAGAGCTTCCTGAACCACATGGTAGAGATAGCACCTTGCCTTTTCCACCAGGTCCATTCGCGGCAGCTAACAATGGCGAGCAGGCTTCCAGCTCATCATCCGTGCCACCACACCGACTATTCTCGACCAACTCGACAACCACTCCCGCCACGGCTTGCCTGACTGGAAGTGGGTGACTTGCAGCACTCTTCACTCGGCCCCATGGATGCCGCTATCTGTGACAGTAGACGCGGGCCGTTCTGCCTCATCCCTTATCCACTGTGGCCCTTGCAAATGCCGCTCTTCCAAGAGTGTGGCCAGTGATCCACCTCTGCTAACCACGTCCGCTGGATTCCAAGCACCAGCACAATGCCGCCACACCATTTTGAACTGTTGACTGGTCGCATGAGGGCTGCCAACGCAGTTGGCTACAATGGTTTTCCAGTGATAGGCTGGCCGCTGAAACCATTGCCACACTGTTAAACCGTCTGTCCAGCAATTCACCACCTTTATCCGAAGACGTAGCTGCGACCAAAGTGCCGCCCCACCGTCACTCCGAAACAGCGCGGCCTGGAGCTCCATCCCTGCCAGCGTTGGTGACTTTAGCGGGCGCCACACGAGCTTTGGCAAACAGCAAATGAGATACACTTGCTGTAATAAAGTATATACAGCATCTGTTGGCCAGTTGCGATGCATCCATAAATAAATGAAGAGCATGGTCCTTTTCGCTCGTTGTTCCAAGCCATCGTGGCACACGCATCTCATGCAGCTGCCTCACGTCCACCCGCCAAGCGGTGATCTTCATACGCAGGGCTGCACTTAACGTACTGTCCCACTCGCCGCCTTTCTTCCAAGCCTCCTGTATAAGAATCTTGCCTGCAACGCAGACTGGCGCAGCTATGCCAAGGGGGTCGAAAATACCCGCCACTACTTTCCACAGCTCCCTTGTGGTCCACGTACTGCCGTCACAAGCAAGCTCCACACCTGGTGCCGGAGGGTGCAACTCGTGTTCATCAGCTTCTGAGTCCCAGCTGACTCCAAGGACCTTAGATCACACAGGCTCTCAACTTGTCATGTGGCTGACTCACCACTTCCTCAGTTCCATTTCAGCTCTTTGGAGTAAGTCAGTGCTGATTTCCTTGAAATCGCTGGCCTGCGTCATGTCCTCCATACTGGAGGTCCGAACCTGTTTCAGCCTCATCTCCACCTCTACCAACGCGAACTGTCGAGCATGAACCGCCCCTTCCTCTTCTCGTCTTCTTTCTTCGTTTTCCCGCTTATGTTCTTGCTCCAGTCGTCTCTCTTCTCTCTCTGTATTCTGGCTGTCAGTTACAAAGTGTTGTATATCTTCCGGCGAGGTGAAGCCTATTTGTTTTGCCAGCTCCACCATTTGAGCCAGGCTCAACATTCTCGCCACTAGGCAGTCGAACCTCACTGGTGCCAGGGTCGCCAAATGTGGCCCGCTAACACTATGCCCAGCAACCTGAACCCCAACAGGCTTGTACCGATGTAAACCTTCCTTGAGAAAATGCTCGAACAAATAGAATACCCAAATCCAAATGATTCTCACACTTATAAACCAACACTGTTCCTGACAAACAATAACACCTCAATAACATAAGCAGTGGTAGGGCTTCGAACCTCGTTCGCCACACCAGTTGTCAGGTGGAGGGACGTGATCTAATAGTGATGACCACCCTTATCCAATGCCATTGGTCCAACATCCATTTTGGCCAACATGGGATTGGCGTTTCAGTGACGCCCTGATGGTTTTCAGACAGAAGTTTTCTGATGATGGTCATGATTGAGTTTTTGTGTTTGATTTTGACCAGATGAAATTTGCAAAATCGTAGTTTTGCAACATTTTTTTCAAATTTCAGATTTCTTCAGTCAAATGTGCAGCTGTGTAGAGCAGAAAATGGAAAAAAAAATAGATCAGCAATCTACGTGGTCATAGGCTTTTTGTAATTTCCATTTGTAAAACGACCACACACGCTTGTCCTCTCCTAGTCTTTCTCGGTCAACCTGATGAATCCTTTGAGGGGAAACGTCTCTCTGTGGTCTACCGCTCTCTTCCTACTTTTCTTGTCCTACGTAGACATCATGTATTACTTTTTTTCCGGTTCCCTATCATAATGTTTTCTGCTTCAGTTTTCTTATTGTCTATACAGTAAAAGGTCCAACTCTTTGTCAAATGAAATGGATCGCGGGAGGGGAAAAAGGTGTGTGTGACTTTGAAGTCCCAGAAAGGCCTGAGTGGGATAGGCATTCACAAGCAGGTTGATCATAGTGACAAATTTTAAGAAGATTTGTTGCTGTTTTGTTTTCTTGTCATCCATGTAGGGCTTGGCTCTCGTCGACCGTCATCTCCGCCAAAGGGTACGTGTGTGTTCCTGTTTCCAACAAACAAACTCCCTGGATTAGGAAGAACATTTCTATGTTAAACGATGGGAAATATATAAAGGTTATGTACCGAGGTGGAATAATTATGGAGCTGGTGACACTGTGCACAGATTCCATTACGATGCCTGGGTGGTTGACAAACCTAGGAGCAGTCATATCACAGATTGAGTTTTGCGGCCTGCAGGAGCTACTTGTCAAGCGGTGTCCGCTAGAAAGTGGCGTGCGCACGGAACCACCACAGTCCCTTAACTTCACAACCCCCTCCCCTGTTTGCTCTCGTTCCTCAACGCCACAATGTGATTCGGACGAAGAAGTAACAGAATATCGACGTCTGATGGACGTATAAATTACTCCAATTTATTCCATTTCGCCCTTGTTTTTTTGTGCTCTGACTTTTGGGCAAACCTTTGCCAGAGAATTTGGACAACTCAAGTACAGAGGAATTCTTCACCCGGGTCTCCGTAATAAGTAAACTCCAAAGGTACGGAAGGAGAACTGATCATGAATGGTTTTAGTAAGCCATGGGCTCGGTCGGAGTGGCTGCTATCATGTAGCTTGGCAAGCCAAAGAGCACGCTGGGTCTATAACTGGGGACCAGCTATAGACATAGGGAAGATACTGCATTAGACACAGAGCGCACTATCAATGGATTGGCTAAAATAAAATATCTACACCCGGCCATGACATGTCCTGGGTCCCCTTTTACCCAAACACCCGAAAGTGTGTCTCCAGACAAGCGAACGTTCCCTTCGATCGAAAGTTACCCGCAGTAAGTACAGGAAGTTCCCTTCCCCATCTCTCTCCTGTCCCTCTCTTCTTCACTTGAATTATCGCAGGTGCTCTCCCTTTCTCCCTCCCTCCCTCTCACTCTCACTCTCTCTCTCTCTCTCTCTCTCTCTCTCTCTCGCTTCGTGTCAGTATGAAAGCACATGCAAATTAGACTTTCCAGGTGAAGTTCAGTTTTTGTGCTGAAGGTGATCGTCGAGAGGCAGAACGGTTCCAAAGCAAAAAAGGTTTTTATGGCACATTTCCTTCACAACCCTTCTGGCACTCGTCCAGGTCCTTCCTGCCGGATGTTGAGAGAATTAGAAGGGAAGTCTTCAGTACATAGGACACTCCCACTGGCTTGTGTTTGGAAGCTCTTGTGAGATACAAAATCGATTCAGAGCTCAGACTAGCGTAGGAAAGCGTTAAGTTCTCGAACGGCCTGTTACAGCTACGCATGGAAAGGGCCCGGACTTAAGTCCTTTCGAGCCGTAAGAGATCCGTAGACTATACGTCTATACCCATGAAGCAAAGAATGAAACATATCCCTGTTAAGCAACAGGAAGGCAGAGTCAGCAATTGGATACAAAGTAGCCTCTGGCAAGCTGCGTACAGATTGATCTTGGTTTAGACCATGAAATAGCGCTGCTCTCTTTGTCCAGAAAGCTGAATGTTCTGTGGACGTCATGAAGCTCAGACTTTTGTGACAACTTTTTTGTCATTGCTAAAGAGTTCTTCTCCCGCCAAACCATCGGATCACACCGTTCTAAAAGTTTCCCAAACAACTCTTAGAACACGAACATGAAGTAACCCTGCAAACCCCTTTCCCTGGAAAAAAAAGGAGAGCAAATATTTTTTCAGCAATCAAGGACGTGGGGATTTCCACAATGAAACGGAAAAGTATGTGATCCGAATGACCCGTGAGAGACTGATGACACTAAAATTGTGTGGAACCACCGGTTGTCTCTATGGGCCTGACGGTGGTAACAATTAACGACTCTGTCAAGAGAACGAAGATGATTGTCAATGTGGTGTGGGTGCAGAGTATTGTGAACAAGGCTGAGAGCCTTGCACGTGTGCCATTGGCATGGAGCAAGTTTGCGAAGACTACATTTTCGAAGAGGGGACTATCGGACAGTTTTTCGATCAAGGCAACCCTGACAACAAGTTGTATCCACGGAGAGCAAATGAAAGATGACGAGCTGCAGCAATTAATCGAAGCTATCCTAGAAAGCAGACGGATGCGTTGTGCGGGCTTCACGAGATACTAGTCACAGCTAGTTGTTCAAGACCACGGGCTGCTCTGCAGAAGGTACCAAGATTCCCCGCTTCAGATTGGCTCGAAGGATCAAGAAAAGGTTTTTTCAACACCTTTGGAACTGAACAGAAACTGTCAACATAAATAGTTCTACCTATTCAAATTGTGGTACTCTTTCAGTCGGAAATTGTGAAGTTGATATCTTCTGGTGAGTGCACCAGCAAAAATTACACAAGGGGATGTTCAGACTTCAAGGATTAGTCTGGCCCGGGATCGTTGTTTGGAAGCTGTGTGGATAACCATGCCGTTTTCGTGTTCAGAATTTATCTTCAAGTATAAGGTATTTCGTATCTCGTGATCCGCACCACAGCGAGTCAATTCATCAAATTCAACGAACAGCGTTAAGGGCGGGAAAGCAGGTACGTCACATGTTTACAAAGCGGGTCTTAGTCGTTCTCGTCAAGAGCCATGATGCTGCAAGTGTCGTTCAAGCTTTCCTTGGAGCTTGCCTATGTTGGGGACAAAGCGTATTGTCGGAAATGACAGCTGTCCAGAGTTGCGCAACGCCATTGGCTCAGGCCTGATGGAGTTTTTCAGAATGGCCGTCCACTTCAGGCGGTAAGGCTGAGACTAATTGGAAAATGCCTGCTTCAGGTCGCATCGACGTTGGATCTAGAAAAGGTTTGTTGCGGCACCTTTGGTTCTGAACAGAAACTGTAAGCATAATCTAGTTCTAACTATACGACAGTACTACTCTTTGAGTAGCAGCCGAGAAGCTGGTGTCTTCCGGTGAGTGCACAAGCGACAAAAATAGCAAGTGATTTTTCAAACTTTGCCAACTTGTCCGGTCCGAGATTATTGTTTGCAAGCCGTGTGGGGAGCCATGCAGTTAAAATGTTCGAAATTCACTTTGTAGTATCAGTCATTTTGTATTTCACGCCATCCGCACAGTGAGTCAACTCAGAGAATTCAGGAGCAGTAGTAAGGGCAGGAAATCACACACGGCACAGAACGGGACCACTTGCAGCCTTGGAAAAAGACCCCAGGCGGTGAAACCTCTCCAGGGGTAAGCACGGTAGGGATTGATGGATCTAATCTTTATTCGACACCCACACAGGTTTTCACTTGGGACTTCAATTGTTGACCTTTCCTTTTGGTATGTGTTCTTACTATATTTTTCTCCTCAGCTCCTTTTCCTTTTTCCTTTGGTCCAGTTACCAGGTGGAAGGGTGTGATGTAATAGTGATGACCAGCTTTAATCCAATGCCATGGGAGTAACAGCCATTTTGGCCAACAAAAAGACAACATACGCATGTCTTCTCACCTATCTCTCTTAGTCAACCTGATGAAGCCCTTAACGTTTCTGGCTGTGGTGTAACGCTCTTTTCCTACTTTCCTTGTCCTGCGTAGAGGTCGTGTCTTACTATTTTTTTGTTGTTCACTACCATCTTCATCTCCGTTTCAATTCTCTTAGTGTATGTACAGTTATAGCTCCAAATATTGGTCACAAGAAGCGGATAACGGGAGGGAAAAACGTCTGCATGACTTTGAAATCCCACAAAGGCCTGAGTGGAAGAGGCTTTCACACACAGCTTAATCATAATGACGAATTTTAAGAACAATGGTTGCTGTTTTGCTTTCTTGTCATTGATGTAGAGCCCGCCTGTTTTGGACCGTCACTTGCGGTGGAGGGCACGAGTGTGTTCATGTTTTCAACAAACTGTCTGCAAATTTCTATGGAAAACGAAGGGAAATAAATAAACGTCATTTGTACTGGGGTGGAATAATTACAGAGCTAGTGACACTGTGCACAGATTTCAATACCATGGCTGGATGGTTGCCAAACCCAGGAGCAATCATGTCACATTGAAATCACAAGAAAGGGAAAGAACATTTCTCCGGCTAGTAGTAGTAGGCCTAATTCAGCCAAATGGGCAGCTTGGCTCCTGTGCCACAATCTTTTCTAAATATAGTCAGACGGTAGTAAAATACAAGGGATTTTACATACATGTTGACATACATGTAGATATATTGCTCCTGCGCAAGCCCGATGGTAGCTGCAAACACATCACTTCTTCAGTAAGAGACTTTTCTGCATTCCGTAGAGATTATGAATATCTACAAATATGAGTACACTACAGCCGCCGCAACTTGCGAATGCAACGCGCGCACACGACCGACTCCAGCGTAACTTTTTTTCATCCAAACGGGGTGCGGTGGCCTCACACTGCATGTGAACCCAGCTGCAATTTTTTTTCCGCTAATGCCTTGCAGTAATAGCCGTAACTACATCAGACGTTCTTACATTAAGGCTCTCACAAGAGTAGGGGGAAAGTTGGCGAGAACTTCAGAGAAGCCTGCGCAAAATTTTTTGAAATTCATCCTATAAAGTGTAGAGAGGCCCAGGACAAGACTAGCCTTTCTCGAGTGGGGCCCCTCTATCTACCAAAACACCATAAAATGTGTGTCCAGACCAGCGAACGGTTTCCTTCAATCAAAACTTATGTGCAGTAAGCACAGCAAGTTTTCTTCTCTAT
The DNA here is from genome assembly GCA_028571005.1 of Clathrina lutea. Lineage (NCBI taxonomy): Eukaryota > Metazoa > Porifera > Calcarea > Clathrinida > Clathrinidae > Clathrina > Clathrina lutea. The sequence goes on from JAOWAR010008363.1 coordinate 10,249, forward strand.
CTCTCTCTAGTGTCCCTCTCTTCTTCACTTGAATTATCGCAGGCGCACTCTCTCTTTCCCTCTCTCTCGCTCTCTCTTTTCTCTCTCTGTCTCTCTCTCGTTCGTGCTTGTTCGAAAACACATGTAAATTAGACTTTCCAGGTCAAGTTCGGTTTTGGCGCTGAAGGCAATCATCGAGAGGCAGAGTGGTGTCAAGGCACAAAAGGTTTTGAGGCACATTTGCTTCACAACCCTTTTTGAGACTCGTCCAGGTCCTTCGTGCCAAATTTTGAGAAAATTAGAAAGGAAATCGTCAGCAGTTGGGACATTGCCACTGGCTTGTCTTTGGAAGTTCTTGAAACAGACAAACTCGAATGTCTCACGCCATCAACAGATTTTTGTGCACAACAAACCAACTGCACAAGATCTAGGCCTAACGCTTAAGCGCAACACCAGCCTCCTCTCTCCACACACACATCGACACCATGAAAAAAAATCAATTGCTAAGGCTTCACCCAAGTCGGCCTAAGGAAAAGCAGAGAATGCCCAAACAGACAACGTATAACTTGCTTGCGCTGTTGTTTGAAATTTCGCTGTAAGTTGCAATGCTTTCTAGTATGCGCATCGTTCCGAGCTCAGATTAGCTGAGGAAAGCGTGTAGTTCTCGGAGGGCCTGTTCCAGCTACGCCTGAAAATTGCCTGGACCTAGGTCTTTTGGGCCGTAAGAGATCCGTAAACTGTCCGTCTGGACACAAGCAGAGAATGAAGCCTGTCTTTGTCGAGCGACAGGAAAGCGAAGCCAGCAAATGCACACAAAGCAGCCTCTGGCAAGCTGCGCACAAATTGATCGTGTAATTTTTTTTCGTGAAATAGCGCTGCTTTCTTTGTCCAGAAAGCTGAATGTTCTGAGGATGTCATGAAGTTCAGACTTTTGTGACAATGTTTATTGTTAAGAACTTCTTCTCCCACCAGACCATCGGATCACAACGTGCTAAAAGTTCCCAAACAGCACTGAAGCAGCTCTTAGAACACGAATTTAAAGTGAAACGGCAGATCTCTATCTTTCTGAAGATCAACAAGAAGGCGTGAAGCTTGAAGTAACGGATTGATGACCCCATTGCAAGGTTTGCCTCCATTTGTCCCTTGCATTCCTGCTCCACATTTCCAAGTTTTGAGCGCCTTTTATTGGAATACGGAGTGCTTTCTCCCTATACCTTATATACATAAACTGCAGACAGAACTGTTTTGGCCTTTATGGCCTCATCAGTGTAGTGCAAAGGCTGAGACGAGGTTGCGAAAAAGCCGAGACTATATCTTTCCCACGGCAGCTTTCCACTGGCGGGAATATCCCAGGAACGTATACGTAGGCTGCCATACCACACCAAGAGTGCTTAAACCGTCGAAGCAGTGTGCTTTGCAAAAATGGGAGCAGGATGGTATGTCCCAGCGACAGTGCTCAACAAGGCAAAAGCCAAGAAGCGATATCAAACTGCAGGCCGTACTGTTTCGGCCTTTGTGGATGTACATTTACAGTTAACAGGCTCAGGGTTTTTGGTGAGGCTGAGAATGTAAGGGTGTGGTTGGTACGGATGTGACAGAAAAGCAAGTATGGGTCATTTGTGAAGACGAGAAGGTACCAGGAGAACCTGAGAACCTTTCCTTTTCCATTCTTATCTACCTTTTCTTCCCTCGGCTGAAACCTTCGTTTGCATTTCCAGCAGCAACTTCAAGAATGAAGGCAGGCTGTTAAGCGTTGATATCTGCTTTCATTTTCTGTTCTATTACCAAAAAATGAGTTTACTCAAATAGAAATAGTAAAAGGAATGATGGGAATGGAAACACCGCTAGACATTTGGGCATCAACGCCATGTTCAATTGTATAGGAGGACTTGTTAGTTGTTCGTGTTATCTTTCTAACCAAAAAAGAATATTGAAGTCCGCATACCAAAACGGCCAGCAATTAATACAGCCCCAATTTGAAAGAAATGAGTCCGTAAACCCTTCCGCCCTGAACTTATAATCCTACCCTGTATGCTCTTTCCATTCCAATTTGCTTGTCACTTCTGACAGGACAGCCAGTTTACATTACGGGCGACGGTGAGTTTGCGTTCATTGATTAATGTCCTTTTGAACCATTGCCTGGAACAGTGGAAATTGAAATGAAGCTTAGTTTATGTTGCAGGATGTCCCTGTGTTTATTCAGTGGAAACGAAGGTGGGTTGAGGTCAATTACTCATGATCTACTTTTGTCAAGAGTGTGAATTCTTGCTGTCACCCCACCTGGTTCATAACATAGTCCAAACATGTGGGAATTGAAGCTGGTGAAAAGGAAGGAAGGAAAGCTAAACCAGAGAGATTGACACCATGGCAACACGAATCCGAGTCACCATCAGCAATGGACCGACCAGCCAGCACATTGCCATCCTTGGCTGAGCGGGATGCCTTTCAGCTTTGCTTCACATTCATATTGAATTTGCACCAGTCCCTTTGGTCATATACCCACATTTGTCAACACTGTCTGCATGCACCAAACTGAGTCGGATCCCCCTTGAACTCACCATAATTAGCTGGAGAAGATTGCTCACTTCATCATGATGCTAAAGGAACTGGCATCTACCCACGATCAGGAAATCTTTAGCTTTCGTCATTTCAATTGGGAGGCTTGTTAACACCTGAGATTAGAAGTCTAATTGGCAGCCCTAAATTTCCCAGCACAGGCAGGAGAGATGCACTGGTAGTGCAATTTGCTGTTCCAACCCATTTTAGACTTGCTCCAAGGCAAACTGTGCAGAAAAAGACTGTGATAATGACTATCGCTCGTTAGGGTAATCACTGATAGGTGCATGGGTGAGGCTACTGCACAAGTAGCAGCTTGTATAAGAGTCTTACAAAATATCCAGAGCCTCGTGAGAATCGCATGGAAAATTCCATGCAAGCAACTTTATCATTGGTTTTTTTCCTTACTTGAGTAAACTGACAGGTTGAACCATGACTCAGAGAACAGAGTCGAAATATCTTGAGATGACGTGTGGGTCGTGAGTTTGTCATAAAAAACCTCCATGAGAATTTTACTTATCCGCATGAAGGCGATCTTATAGAACAGATTGAAGTAACAGTACGACAATTATGTCATAATGGTCTGCAACGCAATGAACTGTTATCTGATTGAGAATATTAAGGATCATTCCATGCCCAATTTAAACCTCACCATTTTTGTCCACATTCAGGTGTGCCTTGGGTCCAAGGTAAGCTTCCTGGAGAGTTTTCCGAGAGGAAAATTCTTGGGGGAAAAGTTTGATCCAGAATGCTCTTTTCAGACAATAGACTCTGTTGACAAGGAAATACCAATCAAAGGTGATGCTGTGCAATTTCGCCATTCAACCGTTCCTGCTCAGTCCTTAATTATAAAAAAAAGAAGATTGTGTTCACTTAGACACTAGGAAAGACAAAGACAGAAGTCTGCCAGAAGGAGGTTAGATCTGGTGTTTGTCTGTTATGTTTCAGCATGCAACGCCATCACCAGGCGTGAAGACAGAAGTGGCCACCATGTCGAGAGAAGAGTGCAGTCTTCCCCCGAGACCTTGACCATGTTTGTCTTCATGGCTGATGGTGATGGTGGCAATACATGCCAAAACGTTCTGGGCAACCACTAAACATATCGAGTTGATCTGCCCGCTACGGCGAACTTTTCGATCCGGGTACTCGAGCATGCGCATAGGCTCTGCGCGGCCGCGAAATCATGTGTGCACCTCTC
>JAOWAR010008474.1:0-13981 GCA_028571005.1 Clathrina lutea
CGCCCCCGCCGCCCCCGGCGGCACGGCGGAGGGGGGGCGGGGGGGGGGGGGGGGGGGGGGGGGGGGGGGGGGTGTTTAGGCCCCCGTCGTGCCGAAAAGGCCGTTGCTCCCCAGTCGAGCTCGCAGCTGTTGCAGCCGTGCTCGCGCCAGTGAACGCAAAGGCGAACAAATCTACGTCCCGCCGGTCGCATCGGAGCGACAGCTCTTACGCGCTCAGCTGCCTAAAGGAGCGGTTGTACTCCACGACGGCCGGGAAACTATAGCACTGGGCGGCCACGATCATTAGGCCCTGGTATGCGAAGAGCTGAGCGGCGAGGCCAGGGGTGTAACTTAGTGTGTCCTGGTGGACGCGTAAATTGTCCACGCCTCCAGCCACGAACTGAGATTGCCGATACGCCGACGAGCGGGGGAGGCTGTCGTCACGACCACCCCGGAGCCATCCACGTCATCTGGGGCTGTCGCGACCTGCACTCGCCTGTGGCAATTTTCCCCGTCCGGGAGCGAGGGGAGAAGGGAGGCGAATTCTACTAAGGCCTCGCGGGTCACCCTCTGCAGTACACTTGGTTGCAAATGACAGCACAACCGTGGGAGCTCACCTTGGCATGGGGGCTCCTCCGGAATCACGATGGGCTGAGTCGGCTGCAGGTGAGGCGCTGACGGGCCCGTGACCGTGCGCGAAGTCGACTCCACCATGTCCGCATGCGAGACCGTTTCCGACGTGCCTGCCCACGCACCCTCCTGCGACGTGCCCTCCGCCTGAGCCATTTGCATGGCCGTCACCTGACTCTGGAGGGCCGACAGCTGGGAGAGGACAGGCGCGAACGTTGGTTCCAAAGACGGAGGGCTCTTCTGAGGCTCCCACCTAACCGCAGAGTTGGCCGAATCCATGAGCCTTGCCACCATTGCGGCCTTCCTCCCAGTGGCGGGACGACACCGTTGGTCGCACAAGAGTAGCAGGTTGGCCGCAGTCATGCCAAATAGCGACTCCGGGGTCCACGCCTCCTCAGAGGGGGAATGAATCGTCAGCGGGGAGGCATTCTACCGGAATACGGGAGCCCACAAACTGAAAAGTAAAAGCCGAACCAGAGAAGAGAGAAAGCCCAAAAGAACGCACAAGGAACTTGAGCAATGATAGCGTGTATGCATGGTGCGCATGCGTGTTTGTGCCATTCATGGTGGTGCTGCAGTGAGCGCTGGGCGCATGCGTGTTATGTGACAACATGGTGGCATTGTCGCGATGGTGATTTGAGCATAGTTAACTCCACTTTAACGGGTTAAAGTACCGCTTCTAATTGAGCTTGGTACGTTTCCCAATCACCATCATTCGTGCTTGCATTGAAAGGCTGGATGGTACCAATCTATCCTGCCATAGTCCAGTAGGGTGGCCTGCGAACTGTTGTTACTTACGAAGCGGTTGCTTTGTCCACAAATCATTGTCGCCAGTATAAAACCATTAAATGAACTAACTTCCTTTTACCAGAATCACGAGGCAGGACAAGTGCACAAAGAATGACTTTTGAAGAATGGAAAAATAACATGTTGTACAGGAAGGTGAGCATGCCAGAAGAAGCATGTGACAGAGATTGAACAGAAAATAGGATGGGTTGCCATGGCTACATGCACGATTATACGACACATAGCTGTGCTCACAGTCTCCACAAGTGACAAAGATCATGCTGCTTTTATTTTCACTGTGGCTATAAAGATCCAGTACATGGCTTTCCGCATGGAATGCTGACTAGGGCATTTTGTGGCAATCTTTTGTGGCTCAGACGTTTTTCTCAACCCAGCGGCCTCAAGCAAGATCACACCCAGCTGAAAGTCACCCCCGACATGACCATAAAGTAAAGCTGCATATCCCTTTCCCTGGAGGGAAAGGGAGCAATTTTTCAGTGATCATGCACATAGAGAATTTGACCCACAAGTGGAAGTAATCCAGCACGCATATTGTTTGAAGCTCAGACTGGCTTAAAAGAATTTTTTGTTCTCAAACGGCTTGTTCCAGCTACGTACCAAGGTGGGTCCAACCTAAGTTTAGTCCAGCCAGGTCGGATCTGTACGTGTCTAGTCTGTGCACACAAACCTGTCCATGCTATCGACCAAAAGGAAAGCGAAATCTGAGTTATGCACACAAAGTCACCCGTACAGCTTTACAGGAAATTATCAGGTTGATCCACGGCGCTGACTTGATAATGTGTCATGTTCGTTCATGATGGGCTTGCCATCCACACTATCTGACCAGCTGCCAAGTCGTAACGGAAACATGATGACTCCCATGCACTACTCTAGTCACATCCGGTACCAGGACAGTGTGGGAGAGTTCTCCTTTGTACTCTGGCTGTTAAGAATGTTTTCCCTCTTGGCTGGTCAGGAGTTCCAGTATGTAGATCTACACTTGCTCTTGCCAAGTGTGAGTTCCACAGAAATGAGAAAGGGCCCATTCATAGGTCCCTTTTTGCACCACCTGAGAGGGCATGAGTTACAAATGGGGCATTGATAAAAGTTGTCAACAGTGAGCGAGCATGCCGCAGAGAGGAAGAAGGACAGTTGATTTTCTGTAAACCAAACCTCCAAATGGTGATGACCATCATCAGTGATGTAGCTGGAACCAGATCAACCAGGTCGCTGACCCACTTGAGAGCCAAATCTCCCCAGTTGAAGAACAGATACCTGGTCTGTTCTAACCCGGTTGAAAAATTAAATTAAGAATCGAGTCTCATTTTCGCACCAAAGTGCTAGGAAAGGCTTGAAATGTGCATCGCCCGAAATGCCAGTCATTTCACGGCAAAATCACTACGTCATGGTCGCACCGATTTCGGATAACGCGCGCGTAGGGAACGTCAGTGAAAGAAACTTGGGGACGTCACGACCCCTCATGTGGCCATGGTGACCAGGCTAGCATGATCAATCGATCGACCAATAGCAATACAAAACTGGAATTTCATCGAGTTCGTCTTGTGATCAATGCGGCGGGCCGGTCGTCGAACAACAGACAATGGCAGGTCACGCAAGTTTTTTTTTATTTGGAGCTCGTTATCATTCCGATTCTCCAAGAGGTGACCTTGTACACTGAACACAACGGCAGGTGCCTCACTAGCCTCGGACTTTTGGTACCTTCTAGTATGGTTCTTCCGCAGAGAAAACGACTTGTGGGTCACATCAAACAGCCACTGGGGGCACTCGGGCCCAAATCGCAGCTCTCCGGGCCTGCGGTCGGGGCACGCCTCGGTCCACGTTCATCACACCTCCAGTCGGCCACTGTCACTCGTCTAGACCCAAGCATCCTCGATCACGTCGGTACGATAGGCTTGAGGGAACATGTGGAAAGGCCAGCTTTTGCCGTAAAAAATGCTTTTATACCAGTCTGGGTGACATTTTTAAGCCCTTTGAGCATGCTCTGTGTCCATAAAAACCAACAAAAAAGCCTGCGCTGCCAATGCAGCCTCAGCAAAAGACTGAGCGAAGGAAAAAAGAAAGAACGCCGTCAGTCTTCCTTGCCGATGTGTGCAAGACGATACGGCCCTGTGCTCTGAGGCCTTGTATTTTCCACTTTTCCAAGCCTTTTGGCGAGCTGGCGACGGATCGTTAGGCTCTACTTTCTTTTAGTCTGCCTTCGGCCAGCCTTTCTTCGCCGGGATTCGAAAAGAACATTTTTGTCCGTCAGTCAATATTTTTCTGCTACAGGCACTTTTTTACGGCCTGTTCTTGGAAAGAACGGTCTTCAACTGTATTTGATCCCGAATTGCAGTCAACAAGGAGGGCACTGATGGGCGCATTCGCGGCCGATTGGCGAGCTGAGTACTGTATGAGTGTCCCTCCTACCTTTTGGATCATTTTTCTACATTCGTCTCTAGTGGAAACAGAAAGAACATTTTAACAAACGGCTTGATAAAGTTATTTTTTTTCCTTTGAAAGTTTCCTCACTGTGATTTCCAGTCAAAATGATCGGCATTTGCCCACACGGCCTCTGACCTATGAGCCGACCGGCCGGACCGGCCGGTCATACATCACGTACATTTGAAATGACAGGATTTGCCGCCTATTTCGGTTACTGGCGGTGAAGGATGCGAGGTGCTCCTTCCATTCACACTAGAGTACCTGTAGTAAGTCAGAGTAGGCAGACATCTGCAACAAAGCAGTTTCGCGCCAATGTAACACTACTTCATTTTCACCAGAGTGTCTGCGTTGAACACCAAAGAAATTCCCGCCATGTTGCTTCCACAAAACTATAAATTTCAGCGGTTTTACCTGTGCTCTGCATACTCTCACTGAAAGGAGGAAGAAGAAACAATGGTTCATGTTTTCCCAGAGTTTTGGAGAAAAATCACCCTTGGCTGCAGTACATTAGCAAAGACACAGCAAGGATATGCGCACTATCATAAAGACAATGGAAAGGGGAGGACCTGGCTTCGTTCAGGACACTGGCGGAGTGTGCGGTTTGTTGGTTGCAAGCGCCTCAAGTTCGATGTTCTTGCAGAGCATGACTGCTCAAAAATTCAACGAGACAGCGAGGCGGCCAACAGGACATGGAGAGAGGAGGAGAACATCAAGACCAGCAGCTTGGCATGGGAAACAACTGGCGACAGGGACCGCTTTCGCCCGTCCAGAAGAGCGGAGCAAGATGCAAGTGCCATTCCTAGATCAAATGCAACAAGCTGTGCAAGCGATGCTACATGTGCACTTGCTGCCACCGCTTGTGGATCAACAGCTTTTATCTTTTGTACATCAAGCAGCCATGAAGGAGGTTTTATCAATATCATTCAGAGAATACATTTTCACTAACAGGCTAAAATATCAACTCAATGCTGCAATTTTCAAAAGAGGTTACTTTATCATCACTGAAGTGCAAAATCTGTTTTTCTTTGATATAATTCATGTAAGGCAGTTGCTTGAAATGCACCAGATGTCCTTTTTTGCTTATTTTTGGTGTCGAAATTGGATGAGGGAGGTCAAATGGTATGAACTTCGGCTGACCCAGTTCGAAAAAGCCAGCCAGGTCACCTCTGGTGTAGTAGACTTGAAACATTGATCAAGGTCCATGGTCATGATTATTCCATGTAATGCAAATAACCCAACCCATAATTGAACATTACTGACCTGTATTGCCATTAACCATTTTTTCCAATAGCTAAAAGGCTCGGAGTGTCACAATAACGAAAGCCCTGGCTTTGAACAGGCAAACATACTTTCTCGCATAGGAACTTGCAACTTTTGCATACAACCTTCAACTCATTTGCCTCTACCGCTGCATACATCTCATGCCGACTTGCCTTGACTAAAGGCCCTGACGCGGTGACAGTGGCCACACCACCACTATCGGTATCATCAGACAGTCCAAAATTGGCCTGGTCCTCACCAGCTGGACGGACAGAGTTAAGCGACAGAGAGGAGTATAAGAGTGAAGTAATAGAGTGGAGTGATAGAGTGGATTGACAGGGATAGAATTATAGGGATAGGGGTGAGCAGCAAAGTGGAGTGACAGGAAGGAGTTATAGGGTAGAATAACAGAGTGGAGGGACAGAATAGAGTCACAGAGTGGATGGAAAAAGTGGAGGGAAAGAGTGAAGCGGCAGAGTGGAGTGAAAGACTGGAGTAATAGAGTGGAGGGCCAGAGTGGAGCAACAGAGTGGAATGACAGATTGGAGTGACAGAGTGGAGGGATAGAGTGGAGTGACACTGAGTTGAGTGACGGAGTAGAGTGATAGAATGGAGTGACAGAGTGGAGGGAGACACTGGGGCGACAGAGGGGTGTGACCGAGTGGAGTGACAAAGTGGGGGCATAGAATGGAGTGACAGAGTGGAATGATAGAGAGGACAGGCAGAGTGAAGTGATAGAGAAGAGGGATAGAGTGTAGGTATAGAGTGGAAGGATAGAGTTGGGTGACTGAGGAGAGTGACAGAGTGGAGTGATAGAGGGGAGTGATGCAGTGGGGGATGGATGGAGTGATAAAGTGGAGTGAAATAGTGGAGTATCAGAGTGGGGAGAAAGAGTGGAGTTACAGAGGACAGTGACAGAGTGGGGTCATAGAGGGGAGTCACAGAGTGGAGTGTTAGAGTGTGGTTGATAATGTAGAGTGAGAAGGTGGGGTGACTAGGTGGAGTGATGGAGTGGAGAGATAGAATGGAGTAATAAAATGGAATCACAGAGTGGAGTGATGGATTGGAGTGACATAGTGAAGTCACACAGTGGGATACAGTGGAGAGATCAGGTTGAGCGGCAGAGTGGAGTGACGTAGAGGAGTTATAGAGTGGAATATTAGAATGGAGTGACAGGGTGGAGTGACAGAGTGGAGTGATAAATTGGAGTGATAGAGTGGAGTGATTGAGTGGAGTGACAGGGTGGAGTGATAGCGTGGAGTAACAGAGTGGAGTGATAGAGTAGAGGGATAGAGTGGAGGAATAGAGCGGAGGGATGATTGAAACGACAGAGTAGAGGGTGTTGTGAACTACCTTAAGCTATCGTATCTAGCTGCAGCTAGTGCAGCTTATGACGGCGAGGGCTGAAGTTGCGGGCACTAGGAGAGCAAACATGGCCAGAAGTGCAATGACACGCGTACAGCGAGCGGCCGCGTTTTTTTGCGCGTGCAGCGAGCGGCCGCTTTTTACCCCGATCATTTTCCCGACGCGTTGCCGCATCCCTTTGACTGGGCAGCTTCTTTTTTCTTTTGTAACAGCGGTGCATCACACAGATCAACTTTTGCAGCGCTTGAAAAAGATTTCCGGTAAGCTGAACGTACAATTGCACCAAAGAAACAGCTGTGTGGTCTGTAGGCATCATCGATGCATCGATCATCGATCCGCAAGTTGTAGATCTACTGTACGCGTTTGAGAAACGTGGCTTCTCAACCCGTTTTACCCGTTCCAGTCACCTTAATAACTGAAAATAGCTCCATGCAGCACCCAGATGTCGGTTGCTGCTCCCACTCAGGAGTCATTGGTTGGTTGTTTTTTGATAAGGGCAGATAGCGGTACACTGCACGGAGATCGCCTCCCCCTTCCTACTAGGACTGTCTTTGTGAATTTGACCTCAACATGTTTTGGTCATGTGAAGACAATTCTCTACAGCACCTCTCATTAGAGCTGGCACATTTGTTCTGCTTGTGATCTCCTTGTTGACCATCTGTGTCTTGTTCCTACATTGACAAGTCTATGCCTTTATCTCCATTCCTGCGTGTTACAGTGGTGACATCGAGCAATAGTCTCTGGAAGTTACCAACCTCTGTTCTTCTCTACCCGCCCTGTTTTTCAGGTCTCTTCTTCTGAGACGAATGACAAGAGCTGCGAGCAATCATCGACCGTGCTCTGGAACCGCCCCTGAGGCAGCTTCCTTCTCTAGCTTTGGCCGATCATGCCCCTAAACACCATCCAGTCATACGTTTGAACCTTCCACCCCTGGTGAAAGCATGCAAATGGCCATCGCTTGGCAGTCCGTTCAGCTAAAAAGAGCATAGTTTGCCTCTACGTAGCCTTTCTTTTCCAGACAGCTTGGACAGCCTCTCTCTCTCTCTCTCTCTCTCTCTCTCTCATCCATTCTCTATGCTTTGAGTGTCGTGGGTGGTTGATCACGACAGTGAGCACCACCAACCAATAGATTGTGTCGAGAAGTGAGAAATAATACTTCTCACAGGCTGAGCAAAGTGAGATAGGTGAGAAGTGCTGTTCTCGCCGGCTGCTGGGACATGTGCATTTTCCATCATCGTATTGAGCTGCGCCATATCGAGCTGATCTCCTGGCCACGGCGAACTTTTCGATCCGGGTACTCGAGCATGCACATTGGCTCTGTGCAGCGCGCGCGCGTGGGATTTCAATGCACGAATGCACAATTTTGAGTGCGCATGATCAGGATCCGGCCAACATGGAAGCCTCAAAAGTTCACTTAATCAGCTCGATATGTGACAGGTGCTTCCTTCATTCGTGTCCAAGGCTATGACACCCAAACACGTAGTTTCGTTCTCTGATCCTCTACCACCCAGCCCACTCTCCTATCTGGCTCTTTTGATTTGCCTTGTGCGTGGCTACACTGGGTTCCAAGGCTGTCTGAAATCTATTTTCTGGTTTTGTTTCTCGAAGGCACGCTCGTACCAGACCACGGAGGTTTTTTCCCCTCAGCTTAGCTGTCTAGGTGAAAATTGATCCTGTTACTCAAACACCCTGACCATGTCTTGATTCTTCCTTTCTCGCTTTGCCATCTGCTTTGTCGGGCCATTTTTTTCTCTAGCCAGTACTCTGCTTTTTTTCTCTCAATCAGTTTCTCCCTGTTTTGTTCTCAGTTCCTGTTGGTTGAATTAGGTTTACTGCCTGTGTGGTTGACAATGGGCACCACCAACTCACTGATTGTGTATAGAGGGAAGACCTAAATTCTCCAATCAGTACTCAGCTTGTGTTCTGTTCTGTGAATGAACTGACTGCTTGCCTCTAACTCACTCAATTAACCTGGTGTCTCACCTTCGCAGCATCCAGGTCAATTTCGCTTAACCCAAGCCGTTTTCCCAAGCGACGCCAGTTGTCTTCTGAACCAGTGCTGCCCTCAGCTTCCAAGCGCATACACAGAGAACGCCAGTTGCGGCGAGGCAGTGAGAGAATGTGCTCTGGCGGAACTGCCATCAGCTCTTCAACATGGTCACGCACTCCCTCGCGGATCAGCACGCCACGACGGCCAGGCTGCATCTCCTTATGTACCTGGGTAGAGCATAAGCAAATAGACAACACTATGAATAAAGCACTAGACCAAGCCGCAAGTTTTGAACTTAATTGTCAGTGAAATCAGGCTGGAAGTTGTTCAACTGAGTCGCAGCGTTTTACGGCTCGATAAGAAAATTGTTTTCCGACAGTCGGTTTGGTCAATAATTAATTCAGACTGATGTGGATATTCGAACTGCACGCCATGCTTGATTCACTTCGAAAGCAAACCTAACCCACTTGCATGAGGGGCCGACAACACGAACAAACCCCAGACCTCTGGCATGGGCATTACCTCATCTAGAGTGTAAAACGCAGTGGGCTTGTGGCCATGGTACATTCTGGCTTGAGCACTGCTGCCAATCAGCCACTCTGGGTCACTGCCTGGTGACACAGCGTGAGCGGTGGCCATACCGAGGTCCATTGCTCCGTTTAGCACTGCTGCACACTCAGCCTCCCTGCCGATTTCACCACGAACAAATAGGTAGATCAACTCGTCGGTTGCCTCTTGCAGCAGCAGAACCTCGATAGCGTTGACAAAGAACACCAGACCGAACTTCCAGAGTGAAACCTTCTCGTTGACAGGCACACCGAACCTCTCCAAGAGACGCAGTGCAAAGGTGTGGCGGAGGACAGGGGAGAACGACACTCTCCTCCTCCTTGCTTTCAGAACGCGGACGATGTAAACTTGCAAGGCTGCACTCTTTAGCCAAAGACCTTTAACCATCTTGCTTACTGCCTTGCTCGGGAACAAGACCAAGGAGTGGTCTTTTACGCACGGAAGGCAGACCTTGAACTGAAGCAGGAGACTGAACAAACTCTCTGGGTCATCGTGAACCATGGACAGAGCTGACAAGACGGCATCCTTCTGGACTATGCCTGTTGGTGGGAATGCCAGCCGTGACCCAGGAAACTCCTGCGGCGCAAGCACGCACTCAAAGACGCGACTGCACAACCACTCCAAGTCAGGAATGATTAAGCATGGATGGGGAGAGCGATCCACAACAAGGACCTAAACAAAAAATATGTGAAGGATCTTTTCTCAGTACAAGCTACAACACTGTAGTTTTTAGATACAAGAAATGCCAGCAAAGGCACCAGATATGATGCTCTATCAGATCATAGTTAGGAAAGTTGCTGAGAAAGTTTTTTGTGGCAATGGAATCAAGTCAAAAACGAAAGTGATAGACATGAGTTTTTTACTCTTCCTACAAACACACACAACTTCTGAGCAGACCATCTTTATGATAAATATAGCTAGGGACTGCACATATTAGGCGGATAATGGTTTCTGTAGCATCCTCTCACCAACTCCTGCTGTTACCTAGCTGAGCCCGCTGGACTGCAGATCTAAAGGTGTGCATTGCTCTCTTTAATTGAGTTCTCATCGAAATCTGTGGAATGCGAGTCTGACCTTCTGTCCTATTTTGTGTATGTGTACACTGCTTTACGCATGATGTCGTGACGGGGTCACGAGACTTGCGAATGTGACTATTTATGTACGTAGTATTTGTCCGTCCAAATTGACCCCAGTACAAAGTTCAAGAATAGTCATGATCAAACATTAGTACAAGAAAGCTAGTGGGCAGTCGGGACGGTGTGAACATGTGCTTGCTTGGTTCAGAGAGAAGAGAGGGAGAAGAACATTGTTCGGAAAAGGATAACTGGTGTCTTTGTGTTACAAGCGTGACTAGATGTCATAGCTTTCATGGGTTGGGCTGACTCCCAGTTAGTATCGTTGGTACAATCACGAATCCCAGTCGTGACAGGCAATGCTTTGGCACTGACGATCACATCTTGAAAGGAAGATTTTCACATCTCAGCTCAGGAAACTTCAAGTTGCCATTATTTGGAGCGAGCAGTGGGCATTCTTGGGAATCTCTAACGGGCCATCAATCGATCGAGGGCTGGCACTTAAGGTCAAATTAAAGCTAAGCTGGTGATCCTGATCATTAATATTTCATCCACCTGGCAATTTGTCCATGCCAACCAATGATTGATGGTCGATCTTCATGAGCTAGCAAGTTGTTAAAGGCCGTCAAGAGTTTAAATTTGGGTGAGAATGATTCTTGAGAAAGGGACTTTGTTCCAGGCCAACGGAGGGACTTCGTTTAGATTGGGCTTCGACTTGGTCAGCCTCGGTAAGATGTAAAATGAATACGACCTACGATTGACTACAGCACACTGTATTGAACTGAGGTGAGAAGGGTTTGGGGTTCGGCCGACGGAGGATTTCAAGTGCTCAATGGGGGTTTCTGCTTTAATTTTGACTCAATCAGGCCGGTGCTAAACGAGTAAACGTATGGCTATACAGGTGAATATGACATACAAGTTTCGGCATGCTAAGCCATGCTGAGATCTACCCAGCCCAGACATGTTTTGTTTGATTTCAACCATTGCCTATATTACGCTGTTATCTCAATTCACCAGCACCAGTTCATGTATGCAACACTTAATCATCTTGATAAGAGAGATGATGAGCAATGAGATAGATCATGAGCAATCTGATAAGTAAGACGATGAGCAATCTGATGAGAGAGACTATGAATGATCTGATAAGAGAGACGATGAGCAATCTGCCGATGTACCACCTCAGGGTGTGTGCGTGCTACTGTACTTTACCTCATCTCTCTGTTTACACCCTGTTCACAGGCATGTCGCCATGGCAATGCTCGACACCTGGAACACCTGATCTTTTACGGTGCTGACATCAATGCCCAGAATAGCAATGGCAGCACTGCTCTGCATGTCTGTGCACTGCATGACAAGGTAATACTTGTTGCTAACGGATATGTAACAAATGTTGGAAATATGCGAATGTCAAAAGTTCAAAGTGCCTTTAATCTGAAATGCCACCAGCATGATTGTCAAAAGTAGGGAAGCTTCTCCAAAGTACGAACGACAACTATTCGAATGTCAAAACTATATAAACAGGCAAACAATATGCGATAGAAAATACAGAGGAAAGAAGTCAGAATCATGAAGAACAAAGGAAAGAAGGAAAGAAATATCATTGGTACACTTGTCATTAAATGCAATGACAGTCTTTATTTGAGTTTCTTTCATTGGATGAAGGCATGCAAATAATTATTTCAGAAAGTGTTGTTCTCCAATCGATCAACCACACATCTCCAAGACATGTGGTTGAAGTTATAGCTCGTCGTGTGCGGGGCTTGTGACTTCGTGACTATGTCACCACGAAAGGGATTCAATCTCTGCTCGTGCTCTGCCTGAGAGGGAACTCACAACTAATTGATACATATAGAACGCATTAGTAAGTCCTACGACTGAATTTGCTTTGCTTGCATATGAGTTGTTCGAATAATCTATCCCTATGTTGGACACATTTTCTTTGCCCTTAAATTTTGCCCCAGTCACTTCATGCATTACTATGGCTTGCACATAGTGCTATTGTTGGTCGAATTCTTGAAGTTCGAACTATTGGCCTGTTCGACAACCGCCATTTTGCACTTTTGGCTTAAGTGATTTCGCCTTTGAACATTTCTCGTTCAGACATTTGGGATTCAAAAACTTGTCTGGATACCAACAGTGTATTGCATATGATTCCACGCATCTGACTATACAGCTGTTACTGCACGAAAGGAATTTACAGGCATCCAAGCATGTACTCACATACGCACACATACATATACATTCACAGGGGGTGATCAGTCTCATTATTAGCAATCAATGTAAAAAAAATACTGGCCAGTTCACGACTTTGGCAAATTTCAATGTCAATTAAAAGGACACATTACTTCTCTCTGTTTCTCTTGCCCTCTCTCTCTCTCTCTCTCCTTCTCTGCCAGATGGAATGCTGTCGTGTTTTGCTCTTCCGTGGTGCGAAAAAATCAATCGCCAACCATGCAATGCACACAGCGCAGCAGGTAAGGGAAGAAAATGGGTTTTCCTTGTGAAGCCTACCATGAAGGGGACCCAGTTCAGTCCAAATGCCATCTGTCATCTAACTCCATGTACTGTTAACATTGTCGATGTATAACGAACGCCCTTGTCACCACACTCCACCCTTGTCCAAATTATAGCCATAATGAATTTTCGTGGGCAATTGTCAATTATTTATTCTGGAAATTGGGACCAGTGAGTACAGGAAGCAACTGGATTTTGCTAGTGAATTGCAGGTGAAAACAATGTTTAGCAAAGCAAGTTATAAACAGTGGTCGATTGTGAATTAATGCAAGCATTGAAAAGGAGTATAATATGAAAAAGAATAGCCTGTAACATTTTTCTTTTGCTTCTTGGAACTGTAGGTATGAAAAAAATCTTGTGATCTTGAAATTGTGAATTTTATCCAGGATGCGCTTCTTGCGGGCCACACAGCTATTGCAGAGCTCATCCAGAACTATGATCAGCAGAATGCTGGTAAATTAAACCATCCCTTATGATTGGTTACAGACACAAGCATATATTCTAAACTTCGACCTGATCAACCGCTGTCTTGTTGCATACCTATTGGCAAGAACAAATGTGACTGCTTCTTAACTGGCATTTCTTCCCATCAAGCAGCTACAGTAATCCCCCGGCCTCCTCTTCTCTCCTCTTTGATCCTCCATTTCTCCTTCATCACTTCTCCTCCTTGATCCTCATCCTTCACCTCCTTTTCCTCCACCACAATGCTTTCCTCGTCTACCATGGATTCATAAGCATGCTTTTAATCAAATGTGAAGGTGTGTGTGTGTGTGTGTTAAAGAATTTTGTATAGTTGCCTAGGATGAAAGGTGAAATACGATTTGGTTGTCAGTATGCAAAACAAATTAATGTGTGTGAGAGAGAGATAAAAATTAACCTGTCATTGCCTGTTTTCCTTTTTCAGTTCCTGTCAAAGAGAAGCCGACGTACACCAAGGCTCGCCGTCCATCACTCTCCTCTGCACCAGGAGGAGCATCTCCACGCAATGCACCCAGCCACACTGCTTTACTGGACAAAGCCGCAAAGTCACTCCTTGCCGCTTCTGCTAACCCAGAGCCCAGCCTGAAAATGACCACAAGGTAAATCGATACAATCTTTAAGAACTGAGAGGTGTGAAAGTACGCAAAGGCAGTGAAGATAAATTCGACAGCAGGTCGAATATCATTATTTTCTCAACCATGTTTCCTCAAGTTCCGTACAGATTCATCGAGTTCCAAAATGAGCCGGATGACGGATCGGAATAAGAGAGCAGAGACACTGCATACCCTTACAAAAAAAACTCTTTGCCTCATGAGAAACTCATGAGATTCTCATGAGAATTCTCCGAACATGCCCATTTCTCATGAGAAATCTCATGAGTTTCTCATGAGATTTC
>JAOWAR010008585.1:0-13976 GCA_028571005.1 Clathrina lutea
CTTACCTTACCTTCTTCTTCTGTCCTAATCCCCTTCTTCCCCTTCACCACAACTTCTTTCTCCCCTCTCACCCTTCACACTAGCCTTAATTATTGGTGGCTATTGGATTGATGTAGCCAAAAAATAAATAAATATAAATTTAAATATGCTTGATGGTTCAATTTCTTCCCGAATATTTTCAGTTTCATTGATAGTTTCCGCTCAAAATTCTGGGTTTCTCTCTCTCTCTCTCTCTCTCTCTTTCTTACGTCCTCTCCTTCCCAATCTTCATCACTTTATTCCAGCTCAGGTCATTGCGATCCGTAGGCTCCGACATGTGAGCCACATCGCAGTGCTACACAGAACCGAGGCTCGACCGTCAGGAGTCGTATGGAAAGACCAAAGCTCGCCATGAAACCGACAATTTTGAGCCAGTGTATTGGTTTGAGCAATTGACACCGGGACTTCCGTTCGGCTAGGCCGTATCGTCGCAGGTTCGAATCCGGTCTGTGCCAATCGGAAATGCAGAAAGAAATATCTTTCATAACTTTCTTCACGTTGACACAAACTGTAGATATTGGCAATGGACAATGCAACGATGACCGTTGTCAGGAATTGTCCGCCTTGCCGCCACATGATGGACGCGTGCTCTCCATTTTCGGAGGAAGTGGGACAGACAATTGACTTTTCAAATGTTTCAGCTGACATAAGGCCTCTCAATTTCAGAAACTTTCAGGCCAAGCTCATTGTCCAATTGTGCTAGAATTTTCGACCACTGAGATGTGTGCTGACGAGCATTCAGGCGACTAGTCACATCTCCCACGAAATGTCGCTTGTCACAACGCACGCAAACTCGCTGCACAGCTGGGCAAAGAATGGAATGGCTGAAAATGTCAACAGGATCAGCCGCACGCCATCACCAGGCACTGAGGGAGACTTGAATCCTGGAGCAATAAACAAAGCTGCTCTTTGCTTGGCGGTGTTGGAAGATACTTGTAGGTGGTTATATCCATCAGAAATCGGTAAGAGAGGCAGTACGAAGCCAGAACTGCTGGATTTACACGGCTGTCTGCACCTCAAAATGACAAACGTTTTCATGACTCTCCTTTCTCAAACAAACATGACTGACGAGCCAGACAGAAGACGTCTGAAGTTCGCCTCAAATTTAGCTGGCTATGTTTGTTACATTGCTCGACCTCCAAACTCAATTCAGAATGAAACTAGTACGGCAAACCTCGTGCCCAAGCCGGCATTCAGTTTGTCCGCTAGCAGTCTGGCAGAGCTCGAGTGCCCGAAACTGGCACATCTCCGCCTCATTTTTCCACACCGTTATGTAGAGACAGAAAAGAAAAGACGCTGGGTTGGTGCCATCACTGGTGTTTCAAAAAGCGCGTTGTCCCAGAGGTTGTGCAGTAAATCCTACGAACTGATCAGCGCTTGGAAGTCGTTAACAAAGACGCTTTTCTTTGTGGCATGTTGTGCCACTGTAGTGGAGTTGGTCTCTTGGCCGGGAGGATGGAGTTTCGACTGGCTCTTGAAAGGAGCGTGGAGGTGATATGGCTGGCCTTTTTTCCCAGCCTCTGTGGTGAAAATTAGGTGACTCAACAAGAAGCTAACAAAGGTTCAAGTCTTGTTGATAGTTTTTAACCTCGCCCCACCACAATTCCAGCTTTTATGAACGCTGCCATAGACCTTGTATTATTCTCTCTTTGTCATGGGAACTTTTTTCGCTAGCCAGATAGTACTATGCCCGGAGAGGATTGCCGAGCGGTTCCTTTGTTTATACCTGGGACGGGTGGCTTAGATCGGTTTCATGGTATCCATCTCCTGCCCTCTGTATTAATCGAAGCTATGGCGAGAGAGGATTGTAAATATATCTGCTCGGCAAGGCTACACCGTCAACCTTCGCAAACCGGGAAAGAAACTGGGACAATCTCCGGTACCTGTGATCGAGCGGACGACTGATTCGTCTAGAGCGGGGCTTTGTCGGGTTGGTTAGCACATTTCTCGCTGCTTCCCTCGTCTATGTGCTGGTTCAGGAGAAGTAGATTGGCAACCCGTTAATAAGAGAATGCATCGCGGACGCTGAGTCACAGTTCATATAGCTTACGCCTTTCCTGATTTTGCTATCAGTGTCCTGGTCGTTGGTGATGACTTCCCACCGCCTTCAGAAGGTGACAGACACAATTCAAGACCTATGCAGTAGTTCGGAAAGGCTGCGAACCAAGTCCTGACCATCTAATTTAGAGTCAACCATTGGGATCTCCAACCGCACAGGAAACCGCGAGTGCACAGAGAACCGTCATCTCATCTGCCTGCGTAGGTATCGTCAATGGAGCCATCAAGTAGGAATTGTGGGCAGTGCCACGGTCAGCACAAAAGATCAGTACAGGGCAGGCTTGGAGGGCATCCTTTGCTGCAGCATAACGTCACCGCTACCAGACAGCTGTCGCATTGTACGAATCAGGACATGGATGTTCTTGCATTTGATGTGGGTGGTGAAGCATTGCTGTGCTATAAGCTCTATCTGTCCTGGGTATGGCTGGGAGCAAAGTCCAAGAAGTGAGCTCCTTCCCACTTTTTGCAAGGCAGTGTTTTGCGGCAAGGTGAATGTTCATTGCAACATGTATTCAAGTGATGGTCAAGGATCATGATGCCATCTAAGCATGGTCATCGCAGGTGCTCTGAAACACACAGACACACACACATACACACACAGCTCAGAGACAAACAAAGTTACTTTCAGCTCATTATATTGTTATTTTAATTGTCAAGCTTTAAAGCAAGGAGAGCAACTGGACGTTTCCCCATAATTGACAGTTTTCCTTGCTCGGAGTGAAGACCATCACAATACAGTACAGTCATGTGGTCAAATTATCAGGAGCAGCAGACATCATTTTCTTCTCTCGTGATTCTTACTGGCCATTGAAATAAAGCGTAGAGTGATTAAGCTTTTTTGTACATCTTATGAACAATTTTTTTTCTGGATGAGGGTGATGTACATAGATATGCATAGAAATATCAGAGTGTGCATGTTTTTCCAACTCTCAGCTGAATTTTGACAAGTTTCGCTTATGAATGTGTGTGGAGCGCAAACCAAGACTGAAGGGCAGCGCTCCTGTGAAATGGGCATTAACACAATCAAATAATTCTCAGTGGCACTCTTAAATGTCTTCATGTTTGGCTTGCTGATTGGCTAGACGACGAAATGAGAGTGCCGAAAGTTCGGCGTCGTAGCTTCAGCCAATGCGGCCGCCAGTAGCGTTTCCAGGCGAGGGCCCAAACAGACGAGGCAAGTCCGAGGAGGTTAACATATGTATCGGGTATAATCGCAACGGCAAGGCTTACTCCGTGTGAGGAAATCTGGGGACATAGTGCGGGGTTGCAGCTGCTGGCCAGACAGGCAAGCCGCCGCTCGATAGAGCTTTCGATCTTATCATTGACGACGAAGACAAACGTATAAACGGGAATGACGATGAGCAGGCTGACGATGATCATGACATTATAGAGAAGCAGCAGGGAAATCAGTGCTTCGAGAACGGACGCCGAGTTGCTCTTGGTGCGGAGTTTGCGCTTTCTCTTCTTGTTCAAAAGCAAGCGGAGATGGCGGGCGAAGTTGGCTACGCCTTTGTACATTCGAAATAGAATGGGCAGACCGAGTGATATATGTGCGCTCATAAGGGCAGCAACGACGAGGATCGGGACGCAGAAGTAATAGAACATGTCGTCGGGGTGGACCTGACATCCCCCAGAGCTGGGCGTCCCTGTGAAGCTTTGTCTTACCAGTAGCGGAGCGGTCAAGGCCATAGCACTGACAATAGCTGCCACCAGATGAAAAAATTCGCGGGTTTGCTCTCTGTTAGAGAGGTAGTCGACCTGGACGGAATTTTTAAGTCGTATGATCAGACGGTACCATTCGTGCGACAGGGAAAGTCCGAAAGACGCCATTATGAAAGCCCCGAAAAAGAACTTCGAGCCGAAGAAGGCGCATGCGCTGGAGCCGCCTGTTGGTTCCCCCCGTCTTAGCGTACCGTCTGAGTAGCAGGAAATTGATCGATAGGGTGCAGAGCCGCAAGCAAGGAGAGAGTCCGATCCTGGCCCTATGATATAGGCAATGCTGAAGTAGACCGTCAGTCGTCGAGGTAGACATTTCATCATCAGGTTTCCTCGGTTGAGCAAGAAAGCCACGACCGACAGGCTGGCGAAAAATACGCCGACGGCGCCGAAGACACAGCGATTGACACGGGCTGCTTCCTCTTCTCCCGAAGTGAAAGAAACGACTGTACAATCTGTGGCGCAGTTCAAAGGCTCGCCGGTGAAAGGTTGTATTGCTGCCGGAAAGAGAAATGCAGCTCCGGAATACAGCGCCAGTGCCTGTCTTTGCGCAGACTTGACCCAATGGTCTTTTACAGGTGTATGAACAAGAGGATGATGGCATCGAAGATTCAGGCACAGACTCGGAGAATTGTCTAACGCCACCGACTGATTTAACAGCGTTGAGTTGTTGGGATTGAAAGTAAGGCAGTAAGCTTGGGCTGGAAGCTTTCTTAGGAGGCATGCAATGTTTTTGGCGGATATCAGCATTCTGACTAGAGGCAGTTTTGTGAGATTGACAAAAGGGACGAGAGAACTGAGTGTGAAATTCAGACCTTGGCAGACGCTTGGACACAAATGAGGATTACCTTCAGGCTCAGTGTTGACAAACGTTGCATTCGATGAAGTGTTGCGACTTTGAAGAGCTGCAGCTGCACACAAAATGGCGGCGTACTGCTGCGTGGCCTGCGTCGAAGCCAGTTGCCCACCAACGCTTGTTGAGACGTTCGTTGACAAGGTCACGCCAGGAGAAAACTGGTTTTGCAAATTTCTCTGCAAACCTCCCAACTTTGCAAATAGCACCCTCGACTGAATGGTGAAGACAGCCAGGCAAAAGTGACGCCGAAGACTTGCGTTCGGGTTGTTACCCAGGATCTGCTTGTCGAGGCAAACGTTAACGAGGTCTTTCGAGGGTGCCTGGTCTGCTGGATAGGTCGCTCTGCAGACTTTAGGTTTCAACTGGAAGATGCCAGCAGCGATCCGCGGTACCGCATCAAAACATTGAAGCAGGCCTGCCACAGCTCTTACATCAGCCTCGTGAGCACTTGATGGATCAGTAATTCTGGTGATGCAACCCAAGCGCCACCGTTCGAACGTTTCTCTCAAACCAACCACCTGAGCGGCGAGGGATACGCAGGGTGGATCCTGGCCGCACTTTAGACTGGTCTTTTTTGCTGGCTCGAATACATCCCCGACCGTGAGGTTGTCTTCAACAAACGGGCCCGGGGCTGGTCCAGCACGTTGGACCAATGCTTCTGCTCCGGATAAAAGTGTGCCCAGACTGAAAGCAATTCTGGCCAGCCCTTCGCTAACCGGCGCATCAAGGAGCCTTTCACGACACTGCTCAATGTTCCTGCCACCCGAGTCCGTGGTGAGAAGCTGGGAGACGCCATTCAGGAAGCTTAGCTCTGGGCACCGGTCTGCAAGAACTTGGGCGAGTGGCGGTGAGGAGGAGTTCAGCTGTGCAAAGACCAGTTCAGTGCTGATGAGAACATACACAAATGCTGAAAGAGCGATCACATGATCCGAGCAAGCCATCCGCACAATTTAGGCATCCAATAATTGCAACTCAAGGTGAGACAAAGCTGCCTGAGGCTTGCGAGGCCGCCAGAAATTTTGCACTGCAGGTTCGCCAACAGGCAAATACAAAAAAACAGAATCACTTACGCACGTGGTTAAGCATAAAACCTGCGAGCAGAGATTCACTCTCCAGCTACCTATGTTTTTTCTTCCACAGTATCTTGACGTATCGGCTCGGCACACGTTGACTACATGTAGCTAGGTTGAACGTTTTCGTACGCTTTACACGCTTTACGCGTACGCGAGGGCACGAAGCTAAAACGGCGTGAATGCAGAGGAATCCCATTGTTTTATCAACGCTGACTACAATACTGTCAATAGCCACAGAGTTAGAAATCACAGGGGGAAGTATAGAAGTGGTAAGAGGAAGTAACAAACCTTCCGTGTCACAATATTGGTGCGTCTATTTTTCTAATTCAGCACTTCCGTCGACCCCGCATCGCGTGCCACTTGGTTAAGCAGCGGAGCGTGCGCTGCACGACTGGAAGCGTTGGTCACAGGAAGGTAAGGCAGTCTGGCCGGCCTATGCATGGACGGGAGGAGCTGGAGCTGGACCGAACTTTATGTTAAAACCACGACAAACAATTTATTGAAACACGTTAATGAGTAGGGTTAAATGTTCGAACATTATTTTCAACTTCAAAAGATCATCCTTACCATCCGAGCCACGATCCCTCTGACTGCACATTCAGTGCATCGAGGGTAAAACCGGATTGATATTTAAGTATGCATATAATGGATATACATGTAGCCATTTGAAGGACTTTGTAGATGTCACTGGCATGTTCTGATAAAAATGTGAGAGCTGTGATATTTCCAAAAAAGAGACACTCACAGTTACGAAAATACTTAGGAAAGATGTGGTTTGGACCTTTGACGTTCAACGCGATTGTCAGGTGGAAGACAAGAAGACAGCTGTGGAGAAAAGAAGTCTCAAGGTTCATTTAGTCATTTATTTGCTGCCGTCCATGCTGTTTGTCTGTTGACTTGCTTTTCATCATGAGTGAAGCGCTCTGCCACTGTCATATATAAGACACAGTATAGCTTCCCGCCCTCCTTTGCTGCATTTATTTCTGTGTATTTTTGACACGCGCACTGTACATAAGATGCAACTCCAAGGCAGTTTTATTTTATTCCAACTGATGATGGTATTGAATGCTGAAGTGACTTGACAATCTTTCCAAAAAACGTCACAGTTTGTTACTCTGAATGTCATTCCTTTAGGTCTCACGCGTTTATTGGCTATGGAATAAGACCGATGTACGTGTACCTCTGACCATGACCATTGGCCAAGCACGTTGAAAGGCACGCTTCTGATTTGAGTAAAGGCTACGGGATATGCTTTAAATTGGAAACCTGCCGTTCAGAAAAGAGATTGAATATGTTGGGCGCACCCATCACGCGAATCGGCCGTTGGGGTCTCCCTCCAATGCCTCCACAATCCTCCCTAGCACAAAATGCCCAACTTCCACCGTATGGATATTATTTCCGACGCCCTCCACCGGCCAACGAAAGCAAGTATCAACTTTCTATTCCGGCTTGACAAACTAGGCGTGTTTGCCGAGGTACAAGTGGACGTGTAATCCCTGCGCTACCGCCCGTCGCCCGAGCCCAAGGACCAGAAGCCGTGATCGAAAAAAATTGATAATAGCTGCGATATGAAAAAAATAGAATTGCCAATCTGGCCGGCGTCTCGTCTGCGCCTAGCTATGTTCCGCTTGCTTGCCTTTTCTCTTCGCTTAGGAGACAATAAGGAACTGATTCCATGAGGTTTAGTCGGCGTCCGCGAACTGGAAAAGGCGGAAATCTTTTCTAGAAAAAAAATATTCTCGCCGACGTATTTTCGCAAGCTTTTTTGTGACGTCACCTGTTCCTAAGGTTTTCGCACGAACCTCATCGCTGGAGACAACAGCTGTTGTTGCGACTGTCATGTCAGAGCCTTGTCAGTCTCTGTGTGCTCGTTTCCTCTCCATTGGCGATAATGGTACGCTGCTGTGATCCCTGTTGTGCGAACAATTCTCGGCAGACAGAGTGCGGAGGCCTCTCCTTCCATTCCTTCCCAAAGGAACATCTGGCTGACGAAGGTAGGACGTTGCTCTGGATTTGATGCTCCGAATAAATGCCTGTGCTCCGCGCACTTCGAGGAGAATCAGTTCGAGGAAGCTCTTAAGCTTGCTCTACACAGAGTTGGTAGCGGATGGGTCTCTGCCTGCGGGAAAGCGTCGTGTCGCCAGACGTTTGAAGGCGGGCGCTGTCCCTTCACTCGTCTGGCATCACGGTACGGTGAGCAGCCTGGTAAGAGTCAACGGCGGTTGCCCAACTTTGCGGCCAAGAAAGCTCACGCCAAGCTAAGTTTAGGCGTTTGTTGCGTTTGTACCATCTTAATGCGTTCGCGAGTTGGTGACTGTCGGGGTGATGTGTTTTTTTGCTCGCTCTTTTTGCTCTCATCATTGGCCATAGAACGTTGAGTGTTTGCTGCTCCAAGACGCTAAAAATGACAAGCATGGTAGGTACAAGGCTACGGTGGAGCCTCCTCTTGACGAGACGCTGATCGAACAACGGCGATGTTGAAGGGATGAGTTATGAAAAGGTTGTGCACACCAGTGGGGTCGACGTAGTAGACAGGGCTGTACAGTGTGCTTCTATATCTCGCCAGGCACAACACGAGCACCACCGTGCACCACGTTTCCACTCTCCTTCCCCATTGTTCGCGTTTCGCTCGCTGCTCGGCCGCGGCGGCCTCTCTTCTTCCCCAACGGCCGGCACGCTCCCGGAACCTGATGCTGGACACGACACATTAGTACTAGTCATACTCATACACTAGTCTCACTAGTTGTAGTTTTACCACAACTAGTGAGAGCGTGTCGCTACGGCTCAAATCTACACGGCTTCAATAAACGTAGACGCCAGCCATGAAACACGGTGCAACGGGGCGTCCGAAAGAGCCGGAGGAATTGACCTGAAGGAACGTCCGCTATCGACACCACTGCTCGGACAACATGCGGTGTGAGTTTGCCACCAAAACCTTGGGAACATTTGACGCCCTAGGAAAGCGCGCGAAAGTGCGTCGGCGAGAAGATTTTTTCGAGAGAAGAGATTTTCGAGACTCTTCGAGTCAATTTCTTATTGCCTCCAAGAACTTTATCTGTGAAAACCCCAAAACTGAAAAATTACCCGAAATTCTCCTTTAATTTCCACAATGTCTCTCTCTCTCTGTGTCTAGTCACCACGCAGGAAATTCGAGTGCACCTTCTTTCCAAGTTGAACTTTTGAACTTTCCAAGTTGAACTTTTGAACTTTCCAAGTTGAAACTGGGAAAGAAGGTAAAGAGTGACAGCAAGTTTAGTTCGGCTGCGACTGACTTTGACCAGAACTTAAAACGCCCACCATTCTAGATCTTGCGTGCCTATAGTAATAGCCTGATCCGGATGAACACTGCGATCGACAAGGTCAGTATGTCTTTTGTACCTGCTGCGGGGGTTCGCCGAACCTCCTCGCGATCGATCGAGCTGAAGGAGGCCCGAACGCACACTGTGTGTCGAGAGGTTGGCAGCAAGCGTGGTGGCACTGAGGTGAGAAGCTGCTGCCCTCAAGTGTGAAAATGATCGACTTGTCGAAAAGAATCGGAAGCCCTAAGATCTGCGGAAAAGCGTTTGGCTGGTCGGTGTTTTCCAGTGGAGAATATCAAGGGCGGGGATCATCTGACTTCCTTGTACACCGGCGTCTCTTCTTTTTGCACTGATGTTCTTCGCGTGCTTCTCCTCTCTTCGTCGTTCAGCTGAAGTCATGAGAATGTGGCAGGGGTCTGGAACGACGCTTCACGGTGTAGAACGGCAAGGCAGAAAACCAGGATCGAAGCAGAAGCTGCCGCTGATGGAGCAATTTTTATGGTCATGCGTCGGTTGCTGGAAGAATACTTGGCCTGCGGCTTCGCTCTGCATCCCTCAACTGTGCCCAGGAATTTTATTACCTGGCTAAACCTGGTGCAGTACAACCTTCAGCAGCTCTCCACTCGGCTGTCAAGAAAGAAGATAGGCTCATGCCAGGCTGCTTCAAGAAGTCGTCCCCAAGCACTCACGTGCACCTGGTTAACGATTGCACCGAATTCTATACAAGCACACCGTCATCCTTAATCATGCAGAATGCAAGAACCACAACACCGTTAATGCATAATTTGGATAGCTAGCTCCGCATGGCCATGTTACTTTCGTGCCGCCATTGTTCGAAGGCGCCATGTCTGACAGGGAAATCACTGAACAAAGCGGACTGATACCACTGCTGAAAAGGGAGGTCCGTTCCCGACTTGGGTACCACCTTGTGGCAAACAACAGCATACAACACCGCAAGTGTAGTTCATCAGTCGTTGATGGTTGAGCGAATCTCACCATTTCATCTCTCATGCAAGACTCAAGACGACCGACACGAGGTAAACGATTCTACATCTACGGACTATGCGCAGGCGCGCGTTACATTACTATGTCAACAAGAATAAGGGATGTGGCACATCTCGCACACCCCCTCCAGTTGACTTTGATCAACACAGTCAACTTACATAGTACAAGTTCCTATCAACTGCAAAGGCAAGATTGGTGAAATCAGCGCACAAAAAAATGAAAAATATGACTAGACAAAAAAATGTAAAGCGGCAAACACTTGTTTTTACAATTAGTTGGTCTGCAACAGTTCCTGGTGCTTACAATCAGCCGGCTTGGCAGCTTCACGACGTGGACCACCACTGCTGGAGTCATGTGACGACGTCTCGATGAGATGAGCGTTCGCACGTGAAGCTTGGTGTACATTGGCATCATCAGGGACGCTCTCGGGCTGCTCGACAAGGTACAGACGCTGCTCAGGTCTGCTGATCATTGACAATCGGCTACCACTGGATAAAGTGCGCAGCTTGGCGCTTCTCACGACACTATCTTTGCTAGTGCCCAGCTCCTCCACCAAACCAAGCTACCAAAGTCCACGTTGCACTCCGTCCTGATGGATCACGACAACGTCGCCGACCTTCAGTGGAGTGCTGCTCGTTGATGGCGCTGCTGTCAGGCGATGGTGGCTTCTTAAGTCCAGCTGGTACTCTCGTTACCAATGTCGCCAGAAGTGCTGCAGCAACTTCTGCAAATGAGTGTACCTCTTGCTAGCACACGAAAGTCCCTCAACTGCAACGTCGGGGAATGACAGCATTCAGCGGCCACACACCAGATGCGACGGTGTCAGTGGCTGTTGCAGATCCTCACTGGAGGCGTATGTCAACAGTCGCGAATTCAGCGTGGCCTCAATCTTTACCAGGTTAGTCAACAGCTCATCATGGGTGGCTTGTGCTGTCCTGAGGATCTTGTTTAAACAACGCTTGACACTTTTGATAAATCGCTCAAAGAACCCACCCCACCAGGGGCCTTTTGCAGATTGAATGACCACTCAATCCGATGATCCAATACGAACTTCTGGTGCTCAGCGTCATTTGCCATCTTCTTCAAAACACATCCCTGCTGCACTGAAGGACTTCCCGTTGTCAAATTCACAACCGCTGGGTCACCACGCCGTGCTGTGAATCGCCGGAAACTTCTGAGAAACACATCTGTCATCAAATCTGTGACCAGATCACAGTGTAATGCACGTGTCACAGCACATGTGTACAGTACCAGCTACTCTTTCTTTGTGGATTTCACATAAAGAGGCTCGGCAAAATCAGCTCTGATGTTCTCGAGCGCATGACTGGCCTTGGTCCAAAATGCTGGGAGTGGACCAGACGGAGTGGTATGTAAAGGCTTGCTTTTGAGCAGACGACACAAGCGACACTGATGGAGTACTTTCCTGATGTACTGGCGTCCGCGACAGATCCAGTATCAACTCCCTAACTTTGCCAATGTCTGAGCTGCTCTGTTGTGGCAGACACGATTGTGACAATGAATAACAATCAACGCAGTAACGTGATGTCCACGTATGAGCAGGCCCGGGTGCGTTTGCGATGGTGAAAGACCCAAATCTGCCTCCACTTCTCTTCACGCCAAACTCATCTGTGTACAGTCCTCGCTTCTCTCACTTCCTTGCTGACGGTGTCTGCTGTATGTCCAACAACCACAGTCTCTCTGCTTCGTCCAAAAGTGCAACTGCTACAATGTTTGACGACCTCTTGTACAACCTGATGAACTTCAGGGCGTTCGCCGTAACTTGCAGAAGACGTGGATAAGACGAGAATCGTCCTGGATTGACCAGTGTACTGATGGTTGGCTGCTTCTGTGATACCAAACAGGTTGTTGTCACAGATGGCTTCGACTTCTTCATCTCTTTGAGGCACTCTGCTGGGAGTCCTCCCACCATGGAGATTCGTGGTTTGTCAGCATCTTGTAGCCACTGTGGACCTGTCAGCCAAATGCTCTTGAGGAGTTCTCCAGGAGATGCTCCACGTGACGGAATGTTGGCAGGATTCTTTATCCGGGACAGAATTTCCAGTTGTCAGCTGTGACCAACCGGCGAATCTCCATCACTCGATTCAAGATCATGTAGGGCCTCCATGACAGTGTTGACAAGTCGCGCCAAAATTAACACGCCTAACAGCTCCACGTGTGGAACAGTCTCGGATTTCGGAGCAACGCGAGTTTTGGCTGTCACAAGGTTGTCAGATGTCTTGAGGTAGATGACTGCCGCATAGGCCCTTTGCGAGGTGTCACAAAATCCATGGAGAGTGAACGCCTTGTTGCGCAGAGCGGTGTCAGAGAAGTAGCGAGGAATGCAGACTGGCTCAGCATCCTGAAGTGACTTGACTAACACGGACCATTGCTCCAACTGGGCTGCAGAGAGGGGGTGATCCCAATCCAGACCGGACACGTGCAGTTCTTGCTAGAAGAGCTTCAACTTAATGGCCATTGGTGCCAAGATTCCAAAGGGGTTGAACACACGACAAACATATGCGCTGACAACCCACTTTGTCACTAGTTCTTCCGTCCTACTAAAGACATAAAGACATCAGCAATGATGACCACAAGGTTGTCACTGCGTCGATCCCACCCTACTCCGAGAACCTTGTCCCAGAAACTGAGTAGAGTGAGACGTTTGCATATGTGCGGTCATCTTCCAGAGGTTTGCTGTCATCCATGGTCGGTCGGACCATTTTTCCCTCCTGCGCATCAATCTTGTTTTGCAAGATGCTTGAGTTAGTAAAAAACTTGCACATGTTGAAACCTCCGCTGGCCATCCGTGTCTTCAGCTTCATGTACAGTTGATATGCGGCGTCGTCATCATCATCGTCACCAATAAAATCATCAACGTATTAGACCACTCACCACCTGCCTGATGAATTCACCATCACCCTTGAAGTGCTCTAAGTGATGTCGTACCGTGGCGTTGAGCAGGTAAGGACTTGATTTCAGGCCGAACATGACTCTGGTGAAACGGAACTTCTTGACCTTGCGCTCACTGGAAAAAGGGTTGTCCCACCACAGGAGCCGTAGTGCGTCGTGGTCTTCCTCTGCCACTGACATCATGAGAAATGCCTTCTCTATATCCCCAATGAGTGCTTTCCGAAGACAATGAAAACGCAGCATGATGTTGGGGATCTGTTCTAGCAGACTTGGACCTACATGGAGACACGAATTCAGCGACGGGTTCTTGCCTGTTCTTGCAGATGCGTCGTACACGATGCGCAGCTTGGTCGTCTGCTTGTCATTGCCTACAACTGCGTGATGTGGGATGTAGTGGATGTCTCCATCTGCAATCCCGTTCGTCAGCACTTCTTCCATAACGTTAACTTAGCGTTGGTCGCAAGCTGTTCGCTCATCACACATGCGTATTCTTCCCAGACCGGAAGTTCCTTCTCTAAGCGTGCTGTTAGATTTGCCAACTGTTGCAGACTCAACTAGTAGTTGTCAGGCAATGCAGGATGCTGCTTCCTCCATGCCAGGCAGGCTGACTGTGTAGCGATGACCAACTCGACGTTTCGGTCAAAATCCGCTTGCACGCGATCCTCTTGGGGCTCGATACCGAGTGACTCAAGGTCCCAAAACCGCCTCAATCTGGTGGTGCGGTCGCAGAGCTAGAGGTCATCCGGAGAATGACATGTGTGGACACCAACTGCGCGACCGTTCGCGATGCCTTGACAGTACTAGGCATCGTCTCTGCTTGTCCTGGTAGTACCCATCTGAGCCTTGTCCATAACCCAACGACACCGGAATCTGTGGCAATGACTTCACCCGAAACAAATGTCCAGTAGTAATCGGTTCCTATGAGGATGTCCACTGAAGCCTCTCCACTACAGTCGTCGGCCAGCTTCAATGACCTCAACCTTGGGTGTGATGCGGCTACCTGTCGGGGGTACTGATGTT